>JACXGJ010000450.1:0-125231 GCA_016801105.1 Esox niger
CGGCGTCAGAGACACAGGGAGGTGGAGTAGTCTACAGGGACATGACAACGTTATGGAACGGCGTCAGAGACGCAGGGAGGTGGAGTAGTCTACAGGGACATGACAACGTTATGGAACGGCGTCAGAGACGCAGGGAGGTGGAGTAGTCTACAGGGACATGACAACGTTATGGAACGGCGTCAGAGACACAGGGAGGTGGAGTAGTCTACAGGGACATGACAACGTTATGGAACGGCGTCAGGGACCACAGCAAAGGGTTTGACGGCGCCAGTTGACTGTGCACTGCTGAGAATGGAGTGTTACCGCTATAATGGTGTCCAATATGACTGACTTTGAAAGTGGGGACCCCTGGTACCCAGCTCAACTGTGTCTGGTGTATAGTTAAGCAATAAGGCACACACAGGTGTTGTATACGGCCAATATAACACAGCTAAGCGTTCTTAGGCGTGACACATAACCGAGTGCTTCGACGCAGCTCTGAGCCATGGTATATTGGCAATAAATGAGGTGCGAACCATTGAAAAATAACAATCCGGAAACGTGATAATTTGTTAATAACCAAAAGTGGCATAGGACGTCACTGTAAAGGAGCCAACCTATTTCCGGAGATGTCAAGCACATGCAGCTCTGTTGCCTGAGAGATCTCAGAGGGAATCCTCGTCAGCCTGTTCTCTCGTACACAGAAGACGTTCAGGCTACAGCAGCCTCCAATCTGGATGAAGAAAGAAAACATATAACTTAAGACAAAGCAAACAATGTCTTTAGAGTCATCACGGACCCACACAATTACATAGGATCGTGGGTGTTTTGTGTTCTTTGAGGCACACAAACATCTTGAGCAGTAATGAATAGAGGAAAACATTTATTAGGTTAGAATTGTACATAAAATATTATATATTTCCAAATCATGAAAAAATGTAATTTTCCCCTCAAAGATCCATCGAGCGAAATGGGCAAAGAAAGATAAACCATTGAGAACACAAAGTAAATAATGAGCCCGTGCCAAGACCAAAACTGAACCCAAAATACAGTAAAGGATTTTCATCAGGTTAAAAGGATCTGGCCAAGGATGCGTGCTCACTGGAGTTAAGACATTGAGTTCAAGAGGTGCCTCAAAGAAGTGCAAATATTAGCAGGAATCACAGTTAGTAGGCTAAACACAGGTTATACGCACCAACAAGGTCAACACCAGAAACGCATGAGCAAGTTGTGGACATGTTCTGGGCTACGGTTTGGGTTTTGGTTGACATATCGGCTGTATAAGGGAGGGGGGGAATACGTCCGGAAAATATATCTTACCTTCATTGTGCGGATTTGAGTCACAACAAAAATCTAACTTTTAAACTCAAATCAGTTAGGACAAATATCAATAAATAATTGACAGTTATCCATCAATCATGACTTTGATTAAAAACAACACAGCTAGCAACATTGCTCCACCACAGCAATGCTGTAAACTAGCCGGGGCAAACACCAGGGCTGTTGTTATTGTTTTCATGCAACATCATGGTTAAAGACAACAATGAATATCAGTATATAATCTGGGCCAAGTGTTGTGGACGAACACACTGAACTGGTAGCATCACTGAGACACAGGGACATTGTTTAACCACTGAAGGGCCCTTTCAGATGGAGCTTTAACCAGAGGGAGCTTGCCTTCTCTGGAACAGAAAAGAGGCTAGAATAAACAAGTGCATTCCTCTCATACAGGCAGACACACACCCACGCGCGCACACACACACACACACACACAAGCACGCCCGCCCCCCCGCCTGCTCCCTGGAACAATAAACCTGAGCTAGACACACCAGAGAACTGCGGAAGATAATAGAAATGCAAAAGCAGAAGGGGTGGGGGGGGGACAGGCAGTGCACTTGCTTTGTCTGTGCTTGAATCCCCTTGAAACAAAAGCTAGCATGCCACCAGCCTGAGTGCTGAAATCATGCTACTGTACAGACACACACTCACACTGGCATGGCACAGCCATGTCCGGGAGGACGACAGTCTCAGCGGGAGACGGACTTAGTGACCATAAGAATGCGCCAGGTTGATGGGATTATCAACCTGTGTGTGTATTACCACAGCGCCATACGCCTCCACCGAATGGGATTCAGCTCACAAAGTGGATTTGCAGGTTAACGGGTGTGAGGATCAGCCTTTCACAGTATAAACCGGAGGGGTTCAGGTTCAGTGCAGCTCAACATGCACATCATACAGTGACCACGGGACGAGTTCCACTTACTCAGGACCGAGGAGGTTAAGATTCTACGGCATTGTTTCCCAGCAGCAGGGCAAATCGTGGAGGCAAAATGAGATGCAATCAGGGTCTAGGTTAGCTTTTCCTGAGCATGTTAGACTGAGCATGCACCAGCACTTCGCTCGGAACACTGGGATAAAGTGGTTAGCGTAGCATTGAATGCAAACAGAGACAGCTTCCCTTAAAGTAGGGACGACAAATCCCCAAAACGCAATGAATGAAAAGAAAACAATTAATTTCCGGTATACTGAAGAAAGAAACAGTAGAAATGTATTCCGCTAATCCAGACAGTTGGTTTTGAAACGACCCAGTTGTTTTTTGATTATAGAACCCAGTGAAGAAGCAATGCGCCAAATTGCTTTATAATATTAGTCTATGCTGAGAACCCCACTAAGATAAAGAATGTGGTTGGAAAATTCCAGAAGGGAGGAGGAAAAAGAAAGTCTTAAGAAGCAGTACTTATTTATGCATTTAAGAATTACATTTTAAAAGGGCCATGATGTCGCGATGACTAAGCAGTGATGGATATTTATTGAGAACAGGCACTCACACAAGTGGTGGATTTGTCACTTTGCCATATAGATACTTTCCATCCTGAAATAATAATTTTCTTTGCAATCCATACCTTGCTTATGAATTAACCATGTGATTAGACTACCAAATCCAATTAGCTCATAGTTAAGGATTTGTTAGGGAGAAGGGGTTGAGTGCAGGTAGACCAGTTTGTATTGATAGAGCCTACGGTTTGAGAGACAGCCATCTGCCAGGTAAAGCCACAGGTTAGAAACAGATTACTGGGTGCCTTAAACTATGATCTCGCAACAATTGGGCTGCAATGCTACAACCAAATAATTCTCTTCAATTAGTTTAAAGAATTCCTTTTTTTTAAATCAGTTATTGTTTTTTTTGCTTTAAACGAGATCAGCAGCTGTCATACTCTATAGGGTTCTTCTTCCAAAACAGGCATATGTTAACTCTGGAGGCAGAGGCTTGAGAGGGCGATTTCCGTGAGGGTGGACTACAAAATCTAGCAGCTTGATTACTCTTCAGCAGCATTGAAAAAATATATTACAGTGTTGAAAAGCTCTTAGGCTTGAGTCATCAGGTGGGTGAAATTAATAATCAGGTCGAAATGAAAAGCAGCAGGCTTGAGACCCTGTAGTGTGAGCGTTGAATATCCTTTCAATAAACGGTCTACTATGGCGCTCTGTGAAGCAGGATGGATATGGCAGGCATTAACATTTAGCCCCACAATGCTTGTGTTGAAAGCCCAGCGTACCTCTTTTGGCAACGACAGTAGTCGGTTTCTATCACAGTTGAAGTTGGAAAGTCTCTTGAGTTTTCCGATACTTCTAGGCAAACTCTACAGAGGGGAAAAAAAGAAATGGTGAATTGCACATCAGCTGATGGATTTGGCAGTTACACTTAATGAGAATCTCTTTCACAGTCAAAATGTAAAAGCACATCTAATTGGTTAGCGGTGAAATGATAAAAAGTCAGACATTTTCATTAGAAATTGATTATCAATTAAATGTCATTAAATCTTAAGCATTAACCCAGTCCTCATGTATGCATGGACAGGTACAAAGGACTCATGAACCCACCTGCAGCTGATTTTCAGTGAGAACCAGTTCAGTGAGACTCTCACAGTTACCAATGCTCTCTGGCAGCTGGGTAAGACGATTCTGGTCTGCTTTCAATATTTGCAGGCGCCGAAGTTTTCCTGCAGAGAGATTTTTTTACTGTAATTTTTTTTTATGAAGACAGTGGTGAAGAGAGTTGTGATGATAGGATGGCAATCATTATAATCTGTAAAACACCCAAAAATCTGTGGTCAATAAATAATTTATTTTTAGATACGCCCTTCAGATCATTGTCTTGCCGGAACATCCACTAGCAACCAACCATGTTCCTTCTGATGGAGGTTTTGGGGGAAAATGTCCACAACTCGGCAGAGTTCATCACCATAAAAAGGGTTTCAAGGTAGCATAACAGCACCATAACAAAGAAGGTATGAGGCTCTTTGTGCATATGCATTCTTATTTTGACGCCAAACCCAATACAAGTTCGTGGATTCTTTGCTTCATGAATAATTTTCCTCATTAGGCATTGGGACTAGACCCAATAGCATACCTGGCAGATGTCCCACTTTGACTGGCTTTAAACATCTTCTTTTTGAGAATAATAATGGCAATGTTAAGCGGCATAAGGCTTCAGCCATTTTCGGCAGCCCCTCACTGATTTACGGAGCAAGCAAGCATGTCTCATTCATGATGAGAAATATTTTACGCTTGCTACCTCAGGATGTCGAAGTCATTAAAAAAAGTAGAATTAGGGATGTTCCATTCCCCTGAACAGTCACACCAGGGTTGGGATTACACATGGGGGGGGTCCAGCTGAGGGCAGTGACATCAGCCAGCATATCCTTGCTCAGACGAAGTTAGCATGTGCCCAATCCATGACACGGTAAAACAAGTGAACAATACATACATGCACCGATGCATCCATGAAAACACAGGCATGAAAACACCCGCCCGCACAGATACAGACACGTCTAATTAACTTGGCGGGGACCATAATGTTATTCACACTCAAAATCATATATATTCTAACCCCTAAACTTGAAATCCCAATTCAAATTTCTATCCTAAAGCTAAACCAACCACAGCCCTCCTTCCTCAAAGGGACTGGCAATACATCCAAAAATCCACTCCAGGATAGTAAAAATGCACACGCGTGCACACGCAGAGTGAAGGAGAGTGCTGACCTATGCCCTCTGGAAGAGCATCGATGAGGTTCTGAGATACCAGCAGGTCAGTCAGGGAAACCAGGCCGCCAACCTCCTCTGGAAGGTGCTCCAGCTTGTTCTCGGACACATCTAGACACACAAGGCTTTTCATGCCACCCATCTCCTAGAGGTCAAACACACATACATTAGAAACACATTTCCCAGGTTTACCAATAATGTCTTCTGCATATCTACAAATCATCTAACAGCCTAGCACTTTCTGGAAATCAAACCATTACCTATTTAATGATAATACCAAGACATATAAATGGCAATTATCAGCCCTAACAAATAACTTACTCTAGGTATTTCCGCCAACTGGTTTCCGTCCAGCCACAAGTCCTTTAAGCTGACAAGACGGCCAATTGTTTCTGGCTGCGTGGAACGAATGGAGAAGAGAATTATACACACAGGTGAATGAGACAACCAGACGGCAGAAGAATTTCAACCATGTGTAAAATGTCATTACTCATTCCTGAACCCGGCCTGTTAGTTTCTCTCTCAGTTTCTCTCTCAGTGAGTGTCTCATCACTGCATTACTTTTGCAAAAATATTATACATAACGAAATATTCTGACAATAACTTAAAATCACCATCACATTACTCTACAGGATGATAAGAGGGATGCATTTGCATCAGTACTCCCAATTAATATTGGTTCACACAGAAAATATATTAAGGGAAATATGTGAGCTGCCCATTCTTTAGAAAAGTTTTCTTCGGTGTGAAGGCTATTCTAAGCCACCAACTACTTACTGAAAGCAGTGTATTTGTAAATGAGTCAGACAAACTCACCAAATTATAAAGCTCGTTGTTCCCTAAATCAAGTTCTTCTAGTCTGTGAAGTTGCGATAGTGACCTGTGAAATGCACAAAGGGGATTATGAAGACAATAGACTTTAAACATGGACAGAGGCTTTGCAAAAAAAAGCACACTATAAATAATACTGCTTCTCAGTCGATTTCCCTGCTGTTTAATTTTAACCATGCGCATATGAAAGTGCCCACATACCAAGCAGTCAGATGGTTAGATGTTCAGCGGGAGACTGTCATTGCCAACAGTAAAGTTGAGATTTGCTGAACACAGGCTCTTTAAAGGGCACTTTAAACACAGGCTCTTTAAAGGGCAGCTTTCTATATCACCGTTGGTCTAATGACGAACTATAAACTTATCTTTGATACTGTAGCATGGCATTGTTGAATACTTGTTTCTGACTGGTGCAGTCGTTTCTCAATAATACACAGTATAATAAAATACCTTTTAAATCCATTCGACAATACATAAGCTGCTTTTAAAGCAATATTTCAATTCAAAACATTGGCGGAATTAGAAACATTTAAACATGTTTCATAACATGCAATGCTCCTTGTTTATTCTCCCTTACATAGAGATACGCCATAGACTTACACTCTGGTCTACCCACAGCTTAATTGGCTACATGCTTGCAACTCATAGAGCTGTTTCTTCATTGCTTAGTTTTTCAGGGGAACGGGTGGTACAATGAGAGAATATGCGTAGCAGATGGAAAGTACTCACTCTGGTAAGTATGTCAGCAGATTCTCTCGGAGTTCCAGTGATATCAAGTTGGAGAGGCTGTGGAGAAAAAAAAGAAAGAGTTGTTTTTCATTACACCCCATCACAAAAACTCCTGAAACTAAAAAGCAATTTCACCTCCCTTTCATAAGGATTACTCTCTGAATACTCCATGAAATTCCATGATAATAAATACGTTTCCTATAAGAGTAAATGCAAGGAATTTCCACAGGGTAAAACACACTGATATTAATACAATATACAATACATATGCATAATATATACACATACACACATATACATACATACACGTGCGTGCACGTGCGCGTGTTTGTGTGCGCGCGTGTGCCTTTGCCCCTAGCAATTACAACTTCTGGATGAATAATACCAAGGATGAATGCCAAAAACACAACAAAAAAACCTAGCCTGGAGGGCATAATATCTTAATTCCCTGAATGTACGTAATGTCATCCGGTAATAAAAGCAGGGAGAAATGCATCCTGAGGATCCATTAGATGGTAATAAAAGATCAGTCTGGCTAAAGTAGACGTTAGTTCAGCTGACAGCACCCAGTAAGGAGTGCATTTAAATCATCTGAGCTCTTTTGATGCCGGCTGCCGATGGCACAGTGACAAATTACTTCAAAACTCGGATGACAACGATGGTGATCTATAGGTTTCATTTATTAACCTGGCACAAAGCCGGACCTGTGCTGGCACATTAACGGCACGAGTGGTTCCCAGCTCCACCTACTCTGGGAATGCCGTGCTGGGAAAACATTCTGGCCGGAAGCTAGGGCAATTCTACCAGACACAGTTGGATGTTGATTTTCCACTGTCTACTGTCACATGGTACATGTTCAATTAGCCAAAACCCAGCGAATATTCTTCTACTATCAGTGCCGTAAACAGTTAATGTTATTTTCAAACAATCTATTTTGGGGCTGTGGACACATACCTACAACCAGTCGGTAGGGCAGACAGTGACAGGCCATAACACTGAGTTATGCCAAAGAAGATAGAGTTTGGTTGTTTAGCAATAAAACACATATTATCAACCGGGTGAAACAAGCCACCTACGAGTCACCCCATGGTAGCTTCTCCTCAAGCCATGTTGCTATAGCAATCTGATTAAACAATTTATAACAATAACAACACTCTGCCGCCTCCATGCAATCTATGGCACTGACTATGGCATTGTCTTTGGCAGTGTTGGAGGCTTTCGCCCAACAATGGAGAGCTAGAGGAGACTGCTCCGACAACACTGATCTGTCATACCTGAGCCTTCTGAACTCCCCACTCCACATGGGAGTCAGATCCAGAGGGAAGCACGAGGTGCTTGTACGAGAGGCAGAAGGAGAGCGGTTATCTGATGTTACACAAGAGGCGGCAAGCCGAATGTTTCCTTGGAACGCGAGCAACACCAAGTTGAAAAATGTTGATATGTCCAAATAATACATAAAAAAACGACTAGGCCTGGAATGTTGATGTCTAGAGGTCCATAATCAAACCAGTTTGACCCCAGTTGATACTCATCATCGTTTAAGCCGTGAAGGGCAACCACAGACGTTTGCACCTGTGTGAGGATGATCCCAGAACCCAACTGGCAACTACAGCAAATAGGCTTAATCGTTTGTGCTGTTTACATTTTCATTTGTGTTGCTATCATTTTTTTTGATAAAATGAAATTGCAAAGGTCATTCTGAGGTCACCCAGCCCCCGACAACATGCTCCAAATTCAACCAAAATAGTATTGTTTGTGCTTCATTTGTGCCATTAAAAGCAGCTGTCTGTGCTGCTTCGGTGTTCTAAATATTATACATTTAATTATAGGTGATGCTACCATCACCCCAACCTGCTCAAAATGGACTCAAAATTGGCCCAATCGTTTGCTTTTGCAGAGCCCAATATCTGTTGACAAAGACTAAGACAGCATGTGTTACATGTGTCTATCCACACAAGATCTCAGAGGTTTAAAATTGTTTTTGACAAAATCCATTAAGCCTAGAGCTTTAAGGCCAGGGCTTCTTGTTGTATATCGTGTGATAGCCTTTCAATCCTCCACAGCTAGACAAGAGTGAGTAAATAAACAATCAATATCTGGCCTAATACTGTGCATTCATGAAGAGCACGTCCATCTTCCCACATCTTCACCAACTGTCACGGAGCTCGAAGTTGTCACCATGGTAACTCACTGACCAACCATGCTCACTGGACATAAGAGTGAGAAAACATCCAGAATGTACAATGACCTCCTGGTGACCCGGTTGGTCATCGGCTGATCTCCTCCGATGATACCAACCAGGTCGACATGCAGGATTAGCCAATTATTCATGCAGAAATTAAGCCGAAATTGCCATCTTTAACATGCCCTCAAGGGCCGTGCCCATCCAGGAACAAATGCTATATGCTGCCATGGATATGGAGGAGACACCAGTCCATCTCTGAGAACCACACATGTAATGTGGAGTAATGTGACTCAATCAGGTTACAGCTCTAAGAGTCAAGCATTAGTCAAAGTCTTTAATGTAGAACGAATCACAGAGAGACAGATAAAATCAGGCTGAATCATTCTGCTAAAATATCTGTGCTCTGACCATGTGAGGTTCTGCTAAATGGGCGACACAAGGCCTAGCAGTTAGAGGCTGTGACCACTGATCAAAACGTTACTAGGTCCAGTCCCTGAGGTGAACATTACAGTTTGAAACTCTAACCGCTCCCGCAGGCCCTCGTGGAGGCACCCTGCAGCTCACCAATATGGACAGGTTCGGGTTAAATGCCAAAGCCAAATCTGAGCTGAATTAAATACACCAAGTTATGTTATGTTACAGACCATAATCCCTCATTGACAGAAACACGTCAAGTCGAAACAGAACTCTAGTTGCACACCAGTTGCTCTGTGATACAATATGCAGTTATCTAAAGGGAGAGAGGACTGACATTTTTCCATAAGTCTAGCATCAGGGAAACCAGGCAGACAGGAGGAAATTACACAGGAAATGAACAGGGGTTAGAGAGGGACAGGAAAAGGGCTTGCTGATATAGCTACTTTTTCTGCCATCAAAACAATAACACGATTCTTGCCCCATTGTGAAATTATACGTCAGATCTTCATAAATTGAGCAAAAGATCATGCTCATTAACATAGTAATATACATTTAAACACAGCTCCAAACCCGATCAGGTGAAGGAGAGGGAACAGTACTAGTAAACCCCCAAATGTCAGTGATTGAAGTAGTAGTCATGATCTTAATTCAATATTAAATCCTTAAAATGGGAAAAGTTCAAAAATATATATTTTCCCCCCACAGTTCAAAGTCAATATGAATATCTATTCGAGCAGACCATTTATAACTAAAATCCAACTGATAATAAAAGGGATTATACATCAACACAGTTGAAGAGCTATGACGTTTAAAAGAAAAAGAAAAACACATTTTCCAAATAATGAAAGAGGAATCACTTACTTTCCGATGTTCTCAGGAAGGGCCTGCAATGAAATGTCATTGATGGAAAGGCATGTTAAGTTCTGGAGCTCCGGAAAACTCTCAGGCAATCTGGAAACCCAAGACAGGCATTGACCTGATCAGATATTTGCTGTGGGCAATAAATGGTTGCTCATACTTAAATTGAAATGACAGTGGTATATTTACACTAAATGCTAAACGTTCTTGCTTGTTTAACTGTAGGAGAACCCCTAAGATATTCAAGGAGCCATATAAAATGGTCTAAGATTATTCCTCAAATCGAATAATAAATGGTTTTCCTCATGGTTCCTCGACAGTTTAAATATGATGATCCCTTTAAAGATTCTGTAAGAACACTTTGGCACTGAACCTCTAACAAAATAAATGATTTGATCAAAAGAAACTAAGAAGTCTTAAAATGTTGCCATATGTATTTTCAACTAGCCTTGCTGGACATAAATGTTGCTATTAAATAACAATGCCTTTCAAAGTTAAGCGATTCTGTCCTTTTTGTCAAGAGAAGTGAAGAGAGGAGGGTGAATACAGCAATCCACTGTAGACAGAAAGCACTAAGACACCAGAAGATGGTTGACTGAGAGTAAGGTATTGGGCAAGTAGAGATAAGCGCAGAGATCAGATTGTGACTTACAAGGGAAAAACTCATTAGCTTTACACATAGTATAAAAACCCACAACTGAAATACTTAGTTATAAGTACAATATATTGTTATAAGGAATAAATCAATTTTTTGATTATATTCTAATTATATGACCAGCACCTGTACTGTATTAATCTACAAAATGATTAAAAAAAATACCAACCAATTTCTAAGCAGTAGAGGCTATAAATCTTTCCAACAAGAGCATTAAGGCTATATGAACTAGCATATGGGAGTTCCACACCCCACTACTTGGCTATGGCAGCCCAAACGGACCATGAAATAGCCACTGTCTTGTTCAATCTCAATATTTTGTTTTCAAATATTTCTGCAACAACCTCCACACAGATGTCGTGATGTTGCCAATAACTAATGAAAATGTATAATTGAGCTCACTTGTCTGTGGCTTTGACAACAATCACCATAGTCTTCTATACACACTGAATAGCTCCAATCATGAACTTGTGTGGGGCTTTACATTTCATTATTTAAGTGCTATCTGACTTCTGTCCTATAGTCCCAGACTGATTCACAAGACATTAAGGCTTTGCCATAACACAGCGGACAGGCAAACAGGGAAAAATGTGCTGACATTAAGGGGTCCAGGAAGGATAACAGCAAGACCTGCATTCTGCACAACTAGTAGTTAATAAATGCCATCAGTGAAAGCATAAACAAAACCAATCCATCACATTGTAAGAGACAGCCAATGTGGCGCAAACATTTACCCTCAATAGGACGGCTATCTACGTAGTTGTTAGGTATTCCTCCCAGTGTAACTTGTTTATAATAGTCTGCTGGTGTAGAAATAATTTTAAGTAGCACAGCAAAATCCTTAAACTGTAGCATGAAAGAATCTACTGCGTTGGTATTACAAGGACTGTTTAATTACCCCTCCCATTTGCTAAACATTTATGACTTCAAAGTTCAATTACCTTGTTAACGGGTTTCCACTGAAGTCTGCTACTTGAAGAGCTTTACAGTAAGAAATGCTCTCTGGAATTTCCATAATGTCTACATTGGGGAGGAAAGAAACATGTTGATAAGCACATCCAAATCATTATACTACACATGCTATTCAGAAACAATATACTCTAAACATTGTCTGGAATAGTTTAGAGTTTTGTATTGGTCAACAGATTTAGGCCTATGAAACCTCTTTCAGTCAAGCGTGCAACACAGTCACAATTTGTCCAACTAGGCATTCCATATAAAGCTAGTGATCCAGAACAATGTTAGCAGAGGCAATGGGGGACAGACTTGAACTAAACATGTCCTTTATCAGAGAAATTATTCTCCCATTTGACCAAATATACTGAAAGGATTCAAATCAGCAGGTCTTCAGTTAACAGTTCTATATATAGACTCACAAACATTTTCACCAATCTTGGACTTTTATTGCGTTACAACATTTAATCAAAATGGATTTAATCAATAGTTTTGCTACTGATCCTACATAAAATAGTACCTAATGCCTAAGTGAAAAATGTAATCTGCAAATTAATCAAAATTTATTACAAATATGACCAATTGTCTCTTTCAATTATGAAATCTAGAAAAAAGAAATTACAACTTTGAAACTGTCTAGAACAGCCCTCAAATTTTATATTTTAGTTTTCACCTGCCCACTACCTTTTCTAAATATAATTTGGCAAAGTTCACCCTTAAAACAAAACTCAATCCTGAAGTGGGGTGCCTGCTATTTCACAGATTTTACTATAGGGAAAACATTGCAGCAATATGCTAATTGAAAGACAAACGCAATCATGAAGCACAAACTACTGTGTCTGCTTCTATAATCAACACACTAGTGAATACCCTTCTAGATTTGGCCCTACTGGAAAGCTGGGCAGCTTTCTTGGAGGCATGTTAACCCTTATAATTGAGACACCGAGGCAAGGGGGCGTGGAAGAACTACTGTGGCTCTGACAATATGTTGGGTGTGTACAGTGAAGTCTAGAGGGATGGATGGCGCTGACCATAACTGGTGGTTTGAACTAGATTCAATGCTTGTCTAAAGATACACACTGCATTTTTGCAAACATGTAGCCTAGTAACACCATCTTGCAACCAACATGCTACCAAAATAGCAAGCGTTTTATTGTGTGTTAATTCACAGCAGCAGTGGCTAAATCCATGTGACTCGTTGGCAGGACTGAAGACCCCTCTGGGTGTTAAGAGCAGTGGGTTTCTCTTCTCACCATTGCGAGAGACATCAAGTTCTACCAGCTGCATGAAGTTGGCTACTTCCGGAGGAAGTCTCTGGATCTCGTTATCACTCAAGCCCAGCTTACGTAGCTTTACAAGCTGAAAAAATGGCTGAAAAAGACAGAATATAATTGCAATTTACACTGGAAAACATTGTGTACATAGTAAATGAGACAGTAGGTTATTGATAAAATGTCTATCAGTCTCAGCCTGAAAATGTAAGGAACAGTAAACAATACAAAACACTTTCCAGACTCAACAAATTTTAGGGCAAATGAACCCAAATACACAGTATCAAAAAAGATGTATTCTCTTATAACATTTTAACTTTGGCTAAATAATAGTCTTTCCCAAAATTTTGTTTGGTACAGGAACATGTCATTATATAAATGGTTGATGTTGGATTACAGTTAGACAGTTAATGCCCCGTTCTGCTTATCTACACATGCATATCATCCCAAAGACATCAGTCTGTTGAATGCCCTGCCCTGCAATGTGTACTTGCTGTAAAGTTCTGAAAATAGAGCACAGTATATAGTTACATCCAGCAAAAACTAGTTTCTACTCATGCAGGCTTCATAACCTATATGATACTGATGTGCTATAGGTAAAGAACTAGTTTTGCTAATAATTTTTTTTTTACATTCCACAAATTATTAGATTTGAGTTTGCCGCCATCAATCCTAACTAGAAACTAACTAAATATACTTTCAAGTTAGCTAGAGCTAGCTAGTCCTGATACAAGATGTATAAATATTGGCAAGACTATTGCCTTGGCTCCATTAGCAGAAAGTGGTAATCTAAAGCAGGGGTATTCAAATCTAGACCAAAAACCGGTTCCACTCCATTTTTTCATTGGAACCCTTTAATCAGGGATTTATTCCAACCTTTGACACCAGATGGGTGCAATTAATGACAAGGTAGAACATATGATGAGGTAGATTGATGAGATCAGAAAGCTTCTCTGGACCTCATAGGCTATGATTTGAATACCCCTGGTCCAACGGAAGGTTTTTACTCTGCAGGGCTGGTCTGATGCGGGAAGACGTATTCCTGGTTTACATCTGGCATTTTACAGGTTTGACCATCTTGTCAATCCCCCGTCCAAAACTCCTTTGTTAGTTGCATGCAACTCCCCCTACAAGTGGTTTGAGTATTTGCTTAAGGTCATGCTTTTCCAATGCTCAGATGTCTGACAATCTAACACCAGTATAGATACATAAAGCTGAGATACAGGCATGGTATCGACGTCATGGAGCAGCTCAACATTTTTGTACTTTCCAGTGTGGTATCACCAAACAGGATGGTGTCACATGATCAATGGCTTTGTCCGTATTTGGGCGGGGTGGCACAGCCATTGGTTGATGCATGCAAAGCGAAAGCAGTAGAATCCACATAGGGATAACAGTGAAAGGTGAATCATTGAAAGCTGACCAATTCTTAGGCAGCAGAGAAGCCAGGTGTCATTGAGCACTAAAGAACAGTTAAAACATGAGGCATCGAGCGCAAAAATCTCCATTTTATATCTGGCTTCAGGACAATAACAATATCCTAGTTACAATAAACAGCAGAATACCTGCAACACAGCCAATACAATTGAATAAAGAATTTAATAATGACACAAATTCTGTTATGGTATTGATTAAATTAATTTGTATCAGTTGTGGGTCCACTGTCTAGAAAAGCATTGTGGGCTGTATTTTTTTTCTGATACTGACGTGCTCTCTTGATCATTCTCCCAAGCCTTTTTACCATATGTACTGTGACCACATAAGCCTTTGCTACCAGCAGATGCAGTTATTCAGGATGGCTTAACACGCATTCTGCCTCTTTCCATTCAGAGCAGCTCTTCCTCAACTTAGGGCCTTTTATGCAATATAGTTTAAAGAGGAAACAGGTATATAACAGGTGGTATACTGTACAGTCGTCCCTTAAAACAAAAACAATATCTTCGTCAGCAATGAGGCATGCATTTTTCAATTTAACACAGTTACCTACACAATATAAAATAAAGTGCGGGCTGGAATGAGCTTTATGGGGGTTCAGTCGCCAATAGGGTCTTAACAACCTCACCCCAGGGACTTGGGTATAAGTACTGCAAAGCGACCGGCAAGTGGTAGCAAGACTGCAACCAGGGCATTTCATTAGTTATGGATTTATTGAATTGGCCTTAGTATTTTGTTGCCAATATTGTGACCAGTTGCCTAGCACATTAAGCGTACAAATGAAAACACCATGCTTAGCAAGCGGGACAATGGTGCATTAAGAGGACACATTAGGCTTCCAGAAAAGTATGAGGAATCACAACTTCTGGACAGACAAAATACATTTACCATAGGCTATTTAACAAAACACACAAAATTAATTGTATCGCAGAAAAACAATGCCTGAGATGAAAGCACCCTAATAGCTCTGTCTTGAAGTTTGGGGTTAATGAGGACAATGGTATTGTCCGTGTGACTGTCAGCAACATACCGGGGAAGCTAGACTTCCTCAGGCTTGGTGAGCCTTTGAGAAAACAAACAGAAGCTGAATTGTTAAGAGGCAGTATGATATCCATATGTAAGGCAATGGCTATAAAAAATAAAGGTATTTGTTAGCGGACAAAGAGATAGTGACCTTGCCCAAACCATCAATAGCACTAGCTACACCATTGGAGAAGACAAACGTTTTGGGACACCTAATATGGTCTGTCAATTTTTGCAGAAAGAACTAGAACAACTAAATCTGATCATTGCCTCGGAAAAGGTGACTGATCTGAACATGTGAAACGAAAATAACCTTTATAGTTCTGAATAACTGAGTGGATGCCAGTGGGACATCCTTCATCTTTCCAGACAGCTTTGACAAAGCTGTCTGCTGCAAGGCTGAAAATATTCAACATTCTATTCCTGGTTTGCTGCAACTTACTATAATACGGGAAAATTAGGTAGGCAGCCTGTAGATAGATTTATGCCAACCTGACAAATGCAGTAAACGATGGATCAATATTGTGTAAATGACAGGCCAACAAAATAAACTGCAGCTACCCAATATGAAGTATATATGACTAACATCACACAGTATTGGCCTGACTAGACTTCTCACAGCAATTTGAAAAGTTCAAATAAATACTAGAGACAAAGGCCAATCAAATAGGCCTATATATTATACATACATGCTTCTTTTGTTTGTTTTTTTACCACTAGGACTGTCAAAGACACCACATGCACTTGATTTAAAATGCCTGAAACTCTAATAGCAGAATGAACAAACAACTTCCATGCTGTGTATAAATCTCGGATCTCCCCCAAAGATAGTTGTAAATAAACACATCTTGCCAGCATGCCCATTTTATGCATCAACCTATTAGTAAAGGACTATCCCATTAAGTAATTCTGGAAATAATTCCACAAAGACAAGAACATAGATGTGGCCAAACATTCATCAGAAAAAACACTGTCAGAAGGACACCACCTGAACCACATTCTAGCCTAAACATCAGCTAAAGGACAAAACCTTGAAAAGCTTCGGCCGAGGTGTGATTCAGTGTTGAATCAAATGCTTGCACACCCAGCAGCACTCTAGATAGAGGGATTGATGAGTTTCATACAGAAGCCTAACAAAGCAGTTATTTTACTAGGTGCCTTGACTAAAAGCAAAATGTTAGCAGGTGGTAGAATTATGAGATAAGACCACCAACCTATTTAGATACACATGAGCTACAAATAGATGCTGACAGTGTGTACAGTAAATTGAGGGGCGAAGTTTAAGGGACATGATGCCCTGGTCTAGTGGACGACTCAGAGACCACTTCTACACTCATTTAAACTGTTAAGTCTACAATAAAAAAGTATAGAATATACATAATTCACTGCTTTTTAAAAATAAATTGTTTATTTAGTGACACATTCTTATATGGCAATTAACCACAATTAACTACATAAGATAATGCAATTAATCACAATTACTAATCATTTGACACAACTAATTATCAAGAGTGAAGAAATAATTCGCTTAACAGCACAGTCTGAAGAGGACTGGAAACAGACGTGCCTCGAATGAAGAAACAAACAACCCACAGCCCAGACACCAGGTAGACCTATGTTTGTATTTCCTCTGATGCTTTTCCTGGTCTGAAACTCATAGTTTAAACAATCCTATTGCCACAAAGACATGAGTATACAGGTCTCTTGTGTTCACTACAGCTAGTATCAGGGCTATTCTAATGTCCACACAAGATAGATCAATCAGCTGTTCCAAAATACAATGTCAGTTAGCACAACCTGCTCTTCCTGTTCCTGTAGTTTACCAGTAAGACACATTTGGTGGTAGACAAACAGTTGTAATCACACAGTTGTAATCCTACCCGGGGAGTATACAGCATGGTAAAGTTAGAGTTGTCTTGTCTGCTATTTGATCAGTGATATTTCATGATTCAGGCTATAAACACTAAATGACATTTATTGTTGATTGTGTACCTTGCAGAGAACATCGCTCAAAGCCAACGATATTGGCTAGTTAACAAAAACCATCAGAACTAAATGAAAATGTTCTTAATCTATAACAGTTCCCTGTGGTCTTACTGAAAGGTTCTGTAAACAGTACAAGCCTGATTAAGATTAGGCCTGGTTGAAGTCACAGATGCTTAGGAACAACTTGTTCAAACAGTGGCAAAAATACATTAACTTACTCAAACAACCAGTAGTGAGTCTAAATGAAGGGCCCCAAGAAGTCACGCAAACCAAAACAGTTAGGAGTAAAGGGGAATGTCAAACAAGCCACGACACCCTAATTCTAAAGTAAAATCCAGTATTGGTTTTATGTTCTGCAACAAGTCATCCTTCATGATGCCAAGTATACCCTTGTAAAACTTACCATCACGCCAATCCTCGACAATGGCCATGTAGTCTAACTCTAATCCCAATTAAAGGAACTGCCACCATTTCCAAACATGCTCCCCCTTAAATCACCCATATGTGGCCATTACATTCTGTCCCTTCTAGGTAAATGCCCCCGTGCCTAAGCACACTCCAATACTAACAGTCGCCCCGGGAGATTTAACACTCACTCTTAAAGCCTGAAATTCCCTGAACTCATTCACTGCGGGCAGTAATTGGAATGAATTGCAAAACGCTCCAGCTTGAATCTTTCAACACACCTTCAAAAACAACCGAAACGAGTTCTCATGATAACTTAGTCACTTGTTCAATTCGATGTTTGTCTATTACCTTGCAAACATTTTCTACATTGTGTTATTCTGGGTGGTCTTGAGGACTGGTACTTTCTCCTGCACACCAGTGCCTACGCTGACAACACTTAACAGCTTACACCTTCAAAAGAAGCAAAATGAAGGACAGCTTTGATTAGGCCTGGCATTATAAATAGGCACATCATTAAACCTCTGATAAGACAACAGCAATAAAACAGGAACCAGGTATGCTGCTCGGCCTGGAGCACCAAAGAACAAAGTCACAATCGTGTTGCACCGTGACACCATTATCCTGTCAGCGCCATAACAACAGCCTCATGATCATGGATCGACATGAGGGAGAGCAGGCCTGCTGGCTGTCTGATGAGTCAAACAAACGCAGACATAAGCGAACCGCAACTAAATAAGTACATTGTGGGTAACAATTAGGTACCTTGCTGAATTAGATTTCCATTTACAAGAGAACATTTTTTTGTTTTCAACTAACTAGCCTAAGCAAGAATGTTGCTTGGATGAGAAATGTGAGTGAATTATAAGTTATGCTATAGCAGACCTGCGCAACACTATAACTAAACATGACTGGGAACCATGCAAAAGCATCCATGTTGCAAAAACTGATCAGAAATGAAAGTTTGGAATAACACTTGAGTAGGAAAGCAAATACATTAGATACAACAACTCAAAGGAGGATATGACTACCATTAAAAAGGTACCCTATGCCAGAACTTTATTTAGGTGCAAATTCAGATTTATTGGCTCTAATATCAGCCCAAACATCAGGCATTGGAGTCCAGTGCAACCAGCGCATCTGTGACAAAACAGACGTTAATTGAGCAGACGCTCAATCTGGCAGCACTGTTGTACGCACATAAACAGCTCTTCTACAAAAAGCATACTGAGGGGGTACACAAACTGAGCCCAGCTCCTCTCTAGGTTTCTTAAATTCCAGCCCCTTTGAAGGAATTTTTCCCTAGCCGCTATGCTTCAACACTGTTGTTGCTTACTCCTTGGGGTTTCAGGCTGTGTGTTTTATAAAAGCACTTTGTTAATACGGCTGACATAAAAACAGCTATATAAATACATTTAATTGACAAACACTTTTACAAATGCCTACTGTTAACGACCTCTTGTTGCCAAGTAGCCCGAGGACATTATTAGAAAGAATAAAATACTAGATATTCTTTCTAGTTTGCATAATCATTTCCATAGCGTTTGAATTGACTGGCATTTTGGAGACATAACACACAGGATTAACCGAGTGATAAGCATGATCGCGGCACAGAAACTTGGTCTTGATGCAGTTCCAACAACTGTGTTTACACTTGCAAACCATCGGGGAGGTGGGGCTCGATTGAAAATGTGTACAAACACCACTCAGAAATTGGCACTCTTGTTATTCACTCCTTACATGTTCCTTCTGTTTAAGATGTTGCCTTATTTCCATATTTATAACCATCTCTTCCATTTTAATTCCACACTGTTGGAGTAAGCACTTCACGGTCAAACTACACTGGTTTGTTTTTCCAAAGGATGCGATAAAGGCCACTACCTGGTTTGACTTCGCGAGCCAGCATAATGCGAGGTGCAGGCCTGCTGTGGCCTGCAAAACGGGTGTTTCCTAACCGTGGTGGCAGTGCAAACAACACCATAAAAGTATGGTATTGGCGTGTTGTTTAACAATAACTTAGATACAATCAAAGGTCTGCCACTAGCAGATAGTGATGCCTGATAAGTACAACTCACTTTAAAAACAAAGTAGCCGGGGGAATATGCAAGTTAGTCATTACACCAAACAATGTTAAAACACCCTGGATGATGACAGGCAACAGTGAAGATTGTTATAGGTATTTGGATGAAGACAGTAAGAATTATAATATATATATATAATTGCCATACTGTGCAAGGTAAAATCAGCACATTGAATCACATAGCCTACTGAAACCATTTCCTCCTACTTTGTCTCAGTGTGGCCTAGGGTAGTCCGGCGGTCATAGCTGATGACGCGCACTCATTCGATTCCAGCCCACACAATCTCCTTCCTTTTTACCACGTTCTCTAGCAATAAAATCATGAAATGTCAAAAATACTATCCATTGGGCAAACCCAATAAAGACAAGCAATATTATCATTAATGGCGTGACCACGATAACCAATGGGGAAATAATTTGTTGTACGAGCCTATGTAGTGGCCAATTGGTAGACTACATAAACGTATTAGCGCATGTGACGGATCCAAACAATAAGCTGGGCACACTATGATGCAACAAGCCAAGAGTGAATAAGACAATAAAATGTGTTCTATCGTATAGTATGGCATGTGGCATGCAATGCTAAGAATTTGCGAGCACCTACCGACGCTTATGCAAATTATGGAATGGCAAGATCAGTGTGACTAATCAATGCATGATTGCTTAATGTTTCCATTATCTCTTCCCTTGTAATGCCATACAGGCCTAAGCCAACCCTCAACTGCTGTAGTTTTAAAACACAGGGCCAAAGATAAGCTGATCAACTCAGTTTTCGTAACTTGACTATTCCACGTCTTGCAAATCACTGACAATGACTACATCATAACCTTACAAGATAAAATGTCCGTTTCTTATTTTAGCCCTTATATTTTAAAAACAGATACTACCCATCATAACTATTTCTACATCATAGCCAGATAGGGAAGTCTGCGCCATTAACCATAATCAAGCAAGTTCATTTATATAGCACAATTCATACATAGAAGAAATTCAATGTGCTTTACAAAGAAAACTACAATATAATAAAACCTAAACGTTTCGTTGTTTTGAACGTAGATACATAGGCAATTCATAAACCCGGCAGCTTAGTAGTCAGCGGATAACATTAAATAGGGCGTGCGCATCATTCCACGTCAAAACAATCCCCAACAAAGTGAAAATTCCTACGACGTGCGCGTGCCTGGCGTTATTGCGTAATGACTATGCCCATGAGATAAACAGTAAGCCGTCTACCTTGCTAGCGACCATATATTACCTGTTTAAACAGTGGGTTCTATGATTTTTCCAGGGCAATAGAAACGTTAATTGATTTGTTTATATATACATAAAACGTTTTCTTCATATGATACCACGTAAACAGCATCAGTAAACTTTGCATTCTACAGGTTTAGTTTAGCAAGAAGAGTTAACAAAAGCATTCTCCCCTTACCTTGGGCAAGTCGCGTAGTTGGTTAGCGTCCAGCAAAAGCTCTTCCAAACTCCGACTGTAACGGTAGATCTCATCAGGAACATACAACAGGGAACAGTGCCGCTTATCGATCAATTCAACATGACGGTTGCACCGCCACAGGGGTATACAGTGAAACATCACGGGGTGATGGCAAAATCAGTTCTTCCAATATTCTGAAAAGACGTCCAGTAAAAGAAACGGAAAGCCCAACCCGTTCCCACTTTAACTAGATGGCTCGCAAAACACCTTGCTTCAATTCAAACAAATTTCCAAAGTAAACAAACTAAACCACATCACGCATAAACTGCACTGAGCACCATTAATAAATACGCTGGCTCTCACTTTAACCTACTTTATAGGCACCTGATTTTCGCCTTGTTCTATATCCTTTACTCGCGTCGCCACTGGAATGTCAGTATATTTTCCTAATCGGCTCCTGAAAACGATCACATCTCTGTTTCGATATATTTAATTTCGTGTGCTAGCTATTTTCCTTGTCCCAGAGTTAATTTCCTCTGTCCAGTTTCTGACCCGGAACATTCACACTCCCTCATTCCAATCTGACGTCACTACTCCGAACTGCTCCTCCCTTTGTATTTCACTTCCTCCATCCCTCCCTCCCTCTGGAAAAGTAAAGTGGCAGCCACGTTCAGTTGTAAAACGTTCTGGAACGTTGCAGATAGAATTCCGGGACTAGAGCAGAAGTGATTCCTAAAAATCTACATGTTGGGACAGGCAGGTGTGTTCTACCTACCAGAATTCTACCTGGACTATTCAAAACGTAAAAACTAACATCATCTACTGCAGAAGCGGTTTGGATCTATAGATAATTTAATGAGAAGATCCAAGTAAGTATTTTATTCGGAAACAGAAGTTCCACGTTTAATTTCAACATTTAAAACTTTGTTTTTCCAAACGCCCTAATGATCTGTTAGTTATGGACTAGGGTTCGGTTTTGGGTCAAACCAAGGTTTAGGACCAGTCTTCCAAAAAAACGAGACTTGATAGTATGATGGGAATGACATGTGTGCCACATTTTCATCTCTTATCCACAAAGCGGCGCTATAACCTAAATAAAAACCCTGAATATTAATTGCATTGTCAGCAGAGGAAAAGACAAAATAATGTATTATTTTCATCATATTTAATAGTGTAACTCACTCATTGTGACAATTTCAACCAACAAATAACATTTACAACATTCCTATCTTTCCTACAGTAACTGTTTTACAAGAAGCATGAGCAAACCACTGTGGAAGATGTATGGCTGTGAATGGAGTATAGATAAGCTTGGGCATTCTTACTTACATAGTTGACACCTTTCTCCAGCTCTTCTAAGTATTTTTTTTAAATCATTTCCATAAGTGTGTGTGGAGGGGGGGCGTCAATTGTAACTTCGTACAACAAAAATCTAAATAACACCGGCCCAATGTACAAAATACTTTACCAAACGACCCCCCATACTTTTTGTAAAAGAAAAAAGATGAAACAACATTTATTGACAGTACCAATTCTGTCTCCAAATGGAATATTGGATTGTAGTGAACATTCAACAACAAGGTGGAATGAATGCACCCTTTTCCACAACTGTTTCTGGGAGCCAATCAGCCTTCACCTGCGTCCCATGTTTTTAAAAGCCTTTAGAGACTTTGCCATCATAGGTGCCACCCCTCAAGAGAAAGAGAAAAAATATGTTAGCAATTTCAACCATAGTTGGGGCTAACAGAATAATGAACTGAGTGATTAGGCTGTTTTTACCAGGCTAACAGAAATTGTTTAGGACAATTACCTGCCAAACTGATGTTCTCAAGTATCATTGTCCTTGTCTTTATGGGATGGTTAATAATGCATTTCTGAATTGAAACATTGAATGACGGTAGCATATTTGAAACAAACTGCATATAGCAAGCATGACCAGTCCATAATCTACTCCTACACAATTCAGTACAGTATTTGTAATAAGAAACTTTCATCCAATAGTCATTTCCTCCATGTTTTAGGAATACCTGCTGATTTAAATGCAGAAGTCAGGCTGCTAATCTGATTTGTCGCCACGAGAGGCCAGTCTACAGCAGCTGCACGAACAAATTGTGATCCTTTTATTGTTCTTTATTGCTTGTTTTTTTCACATCCCAATTTTGTGATGTCTCATGGGAGTAATTCCTTACGTGGTTTGGGAGACAAGATCGAGATGTGTCCTCTACTGCACACCTTGCGGAGACATTTATTGCACTTCTGCCTCAAACACGGTGTATTTGTAGTTACATGAATGTGCTTTGAGGAGAGCACATTCTCTGACAAACAACCACAATTGAGCTTGCAGGCACCCAACTTTCCACAAGGAGCCACTGAAGCACAACAGCCAGCTCTGTCTGAAACACTACCCACCCACCTCGGATGGTACTTAGTCAATTTGCACCGCCTCTATGCCAGTATCCGTATGTTGTGACCAGGGTTAGGAATTACTTTTTCCCTGCCAAAATCACTTTTCAACTGTATGTAGTTGGTGCCAGGTAATGCCAGTTACCCATTAGGTTCCACATTTTTCTACTCACGTGTTTTTTTGCGCGGGTCTTGTGCTTGGCTGGTTCCACCAACAGTGCTGGTAGTTCTCGGAGACTCAGCATAGAAGGGTCTAGCTCTGTTGTCCTGGGCCTTCCCACTGGAAAAGTGACAAATGCAGTGCGTAGTGTTAAGTTACAGCGCACACACATGCACTTTAATATCTATACTCTGTTGGTGATGGTGATAACTTAATGACTCACACAGAGCAAGTAGATAATTAACATTCAACATGTTTTGGGTCCTCAATTCTTGTTTTTATGTTCCAAGACAAAAATAAAATCTGTTGTGTTGATCATTTCAAATGCATTGTACAATAACTTTTCAAAAGATCTGTTGATTTTCCACTTTGAAATGACACCATGCTACAGATAGAGTAAAGGCTGACCAGACCATGTACACACCAACAGCAGACATTTAACAGAAGACAAGCGCACAAGTCCGAAACCCAAACAAAACCTGTTCATCCGGCAATTTGCGCTTATCCCTACTCTCGCCTAACCTCAACATATTTCAGCCAGTGCTATCACGGTGATCTCTACCAGTGAGGTTATTGCCCTGCTTAGCTACTGTTGCCATTCATTTTCATTTGGGGGAGTAGTGTAGGCCACAAAACGCTGTAGGTGGTCAGGTGATTTGGGCCACCAATGAAAAACAAACAAGTGCAATGACGAGTAAACACAATTAATTAGGACAATGTCACCCACACAGTAAGTAACAGGGGTCAATCCTCTAGATCCTGTTGACTATGTGTAGCTCAGTATTCCGTTTGGTTGTTTCGCAACTTCAAATATTAGATTGACTTTATCACAAAATAAACAAATTAAAGCTATAAACAGGTTAAACTGGTCAATGATTCTAAAGATAGCAATTCCATATGAAGATGTAAGATTGTCATACAAGAATAAGATTGTCCTTAATTGGGAAACTATAATCAACAGTGAATTCTGGGAACAGACCTGTGAATTTCCTGGGTTTGAGGCTTGAGAGGAACACCAGCAGTTCCATGAACATCTTGCTGGAGTTTTGGATGTCTAGCAGTTCCATGGATTTCTTGCTGGATTCTCACATTTCTAGGTGGCTTGGCAACAGAGTTAATAAACGCCAGCTTCACCTGGCGGCCTGTGTGTTGGGGGAGGGGGAGAAGAAACCTACAGTAACTACATTGACAACTTCGAAAAAACACCAAAAGACTGAGAGATGTAAGGCAAAAAGCAGTTTAGCCAACCAATTCAAAGAATGTCATTCAACACTTTTTACAATTTAGTTTTACTTGCACTTTAGAATAGGAATTTTACAGAACCCCAATCAGTGGAGAGAAAGAATTTAGGAACCTCATTCTACAAAATCAGCAGCCTTACAAGGACAGCAGGGACTCAACAGATTGACAGGGTGTCATTTAACCCAGTTTCCAGTCTCTTGCCAAATCTATTCATAGCTTCACAGTTAGGGGACAGATTGCCAGGACTAGGTTACCCCAGTCTTCATGACTGGTCTTCCTCAGATCACTTGAAACAAATGGTTCCAACTGTATGACAGGAGTTTGTAAGAGGACAATCTCATTGGAAAGGGAACTTACTTGGGTATGAGTACTGTGAAAGATTTGAAGTAATGCAAAACTTTTACAGAGCAGTCACTTGAACACACCTTTGGGTTTTCCTGAATGGGCTGAAACGATGGTTTTTGTGAGCCTTTGGAGCTTCATCTCCCTTTCCTCAGATAACCTAATGTACATCTCTCTCCAGGATTCATATTCCTCCAACTGGGCATTCCTGAAGTCCCGCTGACAATGCTTCTCCCATAGGTGATCAGTCAATCCAATGTACACCTGTCACAGCATTGGCTGGTCAGTCATAGTAATGAATTTTTCTGAAGCAGATACCTCTCCTGAAGCATTAACCCTTGCGGGTGTCACACAAAGCAGCCCATGACCGATATTCTTACCGGGTTGCACTCTTCAATACGCAGCAGTTGATCGGGCGTACAGCGCTCTAGCACTGGCTCGAGGATTTCAAACGGGACCCCTCCGATCTCATACAGTACTAGGAAAAGATCACAGCCTTAACGTTCCGTATGTCCAAAGGCTTGCCCGCATGCAGCGGCAGAAGTTCTTCCTTGGGGCATACTCACAGTCAATGTTGTTCTGCAGCGCACGGATACATTGCTGGTATAGGGACATCATGGTTGGGAGAAACGCAGCCTTGGCACCAGAATAGACCTGCATCTTCCGGTTCAGTCTTTGACCAGTAAACACTGGACCCTCCTCAGAAACAGACACTTCATACTTTTCTTCAACTGACACCAATGGAAACACAATAGCCCGAAAATAGAGCATAAGATGAATAAGGAATTAAATCACAGACTTTCAACCCCCCAAACAGATTGCAAAGAACATTACATTTGACATACTTTTACTGTCATAGTAGTTGAAGTTGGAGAGTTCATCATATTCAGGTAGAAATGTGGGCAATGGAATGTTAAGCAAGTCCATGACAGACCCCTTCATAGCCTTAAACAGAATTATATTGACATTTGTTGATTCAGACGTCAGCACATTTTTATGAAACAGAAATCTGAAGAACACTATAGCTATGGAAACATTACCTTTTTGGGAGAAACATTTGCCGTCATTTCAGGTGACTGTTCATCAGGTTTTGCACATAGTGCCTTTACAACCTTTACTTTTTCAACAATCTTCAATTTCTTTGGAGGGTTGCTATATTCAGACTTTTTCTTCCTCTTAGGTACACCAATATCATAGCTCAAGAAAGACTCAAAAGACATAGAGGGCTCCTCAACATCAATTTCTTTTGGCTTGTCTTCAATCTTCACAATCTTCCCAATTTTGTCTTTGGTCTTTGATTTTCCCTCATGTATAGTTGTTTCTCTGTCTTCAAGGTAGACTTGCTTTCTTTCACTAGGTTTCCTCTCCCGACTATGACCAAAAGTTTCTCTTCTTTTAGATTCTTTGTTGTCTCGGTCATTGGAATTGTCAATAACTGAACTTTTATCAGCTTGAAATGTTAAAGACTCTTTGCTGTTTAGTTTTGATGATGCTTTTGGACATAGCAGTGTATCTCTACAAGTGTCTCTTTTTGTCCCACATTTTCCTCTGTCTGAATACTTTTTACACTCTTCTCTGGAAATTGATGTGACTTTCTTTTCGCTGCTTTTAGATTTCCTGCTTCCAAGCATAACAGTTTCAGAATATCTACCATTTTTGTTATTTTCAGAAACCCCTAAACCCTCCCCTTTCACCTTATATTTTTTCAAACGTTCCTCCTTCAAAGCATTTGGGTTTTCCTTCTCACTTTTAAAATGATCCTTTTTGTCACTTGAATCTTGATCTATACTCTGTAAATTTGTCTTCTCTAAAGTACGTGTTTTTTTGTCTTCAGTTCTCAAATGATCATACTTGGAAGTACTTTGGGTTTTGTCCTCAGTTTTCAAACTCCCCTCCTCTGCAGTACCTTGGTATTTTTTTTCAGTTTTGAAATGACCTTTTGAAGTTCGCTGGTTTTTCTCAGCACTTTTAAAATGCTCCCCTTTTGAAGTGTGCCCATCTTGATTTTCCGCAATTCTGAAACCCTCATGTTTTGAAATAATTTTATCCTGTATATATGCACACTCCTTTGAAACATGCTTCACCTCCACTTCATATTTCAAAAGTTTGGACTGCGAAGCGTCATCCTTTTCTGAATGGCTGCGTGGGGGAGAATTTCAAACATGCTAATAATGGACAATGGTTATAACAGACTTACAAAAAATTCCAAATGACAAAGAAACAATGGTAGGTGCATTGAACCTTGAGGTTTCTTTTGGAACCATTTTCTTCCAGTGGCTGACTAATAACTTGGCAGTTTCTCCTGCATCTCCATGCTTGCGGAGAGAGTTTACAGCTTTTCCAATTCCAGTCTCCTTAATCAGAATCAGAACAAACACGCATTCAAAACAACATTCAACATGCAGAGTTATTATATTTTTACAGGCAAGAATGTTTAGTATAGGCGTGTCTTACTGCAAGAATATCTATAGTAATGTCCAACTCCTGTAGTTTCTTTAATATTTTGAGGACCTGTAAAATAAACAAACAGCTTAGCATAAAACCCTCAGCTTTCATTAGGATAAATCGTAGCGCAAAAAATATCACATTTCTAAATGTTCGCACAAAAACAGTCCCTGAGTGGTTATAATGGCCAGTATTAACCTACATGATGAACTTTCATGGCGATGATCCAGAATGTGTATGAGAAAATAACAAAAGATTAAAATAAAAGCTGAAACATCCAAAGGAAGAAATACTGACCGATTTCCCAAATATGGTTATACTTGTTTCAGTTCACTACAAAGTCAGAATTGCTGATGTGGCATATAGAAAAGCAGCCCAGTATAGAAACCACAGCCCCCACCCAGACAGGCGACTACTTTTACTTTGAACTAAAATTGGCCTACAGCAATGCCTGCAATGTCAATGCGTCCACCGCAGTTGTAAAAGTGTCTGCACAGACAATTGCATGTGTGCAGCAGACCGTACATGTAGTCCAGACCCACACCACACACACCTAAAAGGTATTCACGACAGGAGACGAGCAACACATCAGTGTTCCAATGTATGGAAAAACAAAGCCAGTTAAACGCATTTTTCCGTAACGGAGTGCCGAATTGACAGGCAACAGCCACACACTGGACAACTGGTTGGGTTGTTAATTATAGCAACAGAGCACCTCTTCTTCCCTCCCACACCAATCTGAAGTGGGGCACACATGCCTGCTGAGATACGACAGCGTCAAAATCAGTCACAATCGGTTCCCATGTAAACTTGTGTAAACAAAATGTCCATAAACACTTTGAAACAAAACAAGTATGTCATACATGGATTTAGGGAGTAGCCATAGTTTTCAAAAACAATCAATGCCTTGATCTTGAGAAAGGCTATTGAAATGCATTACCCTCATATTTCATATGAGAAATTATTGTTAACAAAAAATACACTTAGGGTATTATGCCTTTTATGATAGTACATTCGGGCCCTAACAACAGTGAATACAAATATTTGCTCAGCAAAACCACAATTGACATTGTATTTGCAGAGCGGTCTTGTGGGAAATTGAAAGCAAACTTTCAGGGCGGCAGTGGTTGTGGGGGCAGTCTGTCTTGTCATGCCCAGATACATGTACCAGGCAAGCCGCCCTACAGCCAATACGTTTAAAATATAAAAAACTTGTGATTCAAACCGAGAATGCGGTTTGGCTAAAACCTGTTTTTGACAAAGCATTCAACTATTAACTAACGGTGTCTGTAATTTGTTTGTAGGGGTAGCGCTTAGAGTACCTAATAGTTACCAAAACATTTCTACATGAAGTCCCCCGTAAAAGACCTCCATTCGGTCAGATATTTGCTGTAAATGACTATTTGTTTAGTGAACATAATCAATAAAATAGTATATTACACCAAATATACATAGAACATTGCATTTCTTAGGGTGGTATATACACTTAGGGTACATATACCACTGCAGCACATATTCAAATATGGCTTACTGCAAAAACCTTCATTTACCTTTGTCAAAGAATTTAAATGATTTAAAAACAAGGGGCCCATGGTCAATGCTGTAAACCAGAATCAATTCTCGGTCAATTTAACATTAGGGTCAATTAATGTCAAAATCAACTTGTAATACTTCCTGCCCTTTTATTTTTGCACTCCTGGTCAGATGCTAACTGCATTGTACTCGTACTGTGCAACGATAATAACGTTAAATCTAACTATAAAAATGTTCACATTTTGTGGCATACAGACTACCAGAGCATAAGACTTGAATCATGACTGTGCATCGTGCATAAGCAGCCTTTAGCTATAATACATAGGCCCATTTGCCTTTGGGCCTACTGCGTCAATAGGACATGTGATTTATACTTGTAAATCTTATTGATTTTAAGATTGTTAGCCTGTGTTAATTGTCATTCAGACGCTAGTCGTTAATGGTAAAAGGGCTAACACGTTAACCACTGGTCTCAATCTATTACCCTACTGTCCAGGAGTTTGAGAAACCGAGGAAAAAAACTTCGTTTTAAACAACAGGAAGTTACACGGGTTGGCAACCAATCTGAAATACCGTTTTCGTTTCTGTCGATTCAGTTAGCTGAAGTTTTAAGTGCAAAACTTTCTTCAACACGTCACAGGCGTCCATTACGGTGGCTCGCGTGCATTCAACTGCAAACCGAAAAGCCGCAACGGCCCAAGGTCACATTTTATAAGGGGCGGTGTCAAACTCTTTCAAGAGGTCTTTCCAAATATTTAAATATAAATCTATTGATGTTAAGGGGGTCAAAGTCACTGTAAATTTGCATTATCTCCAGGCATAATAATCACCGGATAACCAAGCCAGAACGACTTATTGTAATATAGTCGAGTTATTTAGTGTGAACCAGGTATTGTTTTACAAGTCAATAGCCATTTGACAGGGTGTCAACCAGATGGACGATATGTGACGTTGTCCCGTACCCCCAAAAACGGATTGCGCAATAAACTTAATTCTCTTCGCATATGCTCAGAGGCGGAGTTTTTGCCTGGCTCCTCTGGGAATCGTTGACTACAGCGAGTCTCTTCTGCAAACTATCTGGAGGTGCGAAGCTTCTATCCCGACTTCTCATCTCTGTGGTAAGTTAAAATCATATTTGTTGTGTTTGTAAAATCTTATTTTTTGTCTATCCATTATAAAAGTAGTATATAAAATGTGTCTGTTTTCATTATGGCACACTGGCATAATACAATATAAACAATCTAGCCCAATTAATTGGTTTTACATCATAGTTGTATTGTCTTAAAAATATGTAATCTATTGTTTTCACTAGGCTGTTTGATTGTTTTAGTTTTATTTATGGACTGATATTGATCTGCTCACGCTTGAGATGATTTATAGTATTTTTGTTTAAAATGTATAATTAAATGCAATTAGCGGTCATTATATAATTAATAGTTGTCCACCAGACCATTTTGTTAAAATAAATAAATCATTATTTTAAAAATTAATATCTTTTAAGAAGGACATTAAACCAGGTCCTCATGACAAAGTCTATAAAAGGAACGTCATGGGTGTGCTATTCCTGGACATGGTACTGATAAATCGTGACAGATGCAAAGAGTGGAATGTTGACTCGCTGACTCGCGTTTTAGCAAATTGTCCAGCCTTGCCACGTTGGTTTGCACTGGCGTTTTAGCTTGATAAGCAACTTGTTTGCCGGGGTGTTTAATACACAACGTTTTATACAGCCACTTAATTCATTTATTCACACTTTATTAAGCCAATTCGCAAGTCATTCCACAGTATAGAAAATAATTTAACTAGCACACCCTCAGATAGGTCATAAAAGATACGCCATGTTGTGTTGTCATTGCCTCTCTGACACTTAATTATTATTGTTTTTCCCAGTAGGTCTGGGCTGTGTCCCTCTACTGCAGCCATGGCACCCAAAAAAAACAAGACTGCCAAAAAGAACAAAGGGGATATCAATGAAATAACAATAACGGTTGAGGATGGCCCCATGAATAACATGAATGGGTTGAACACCTTGCTGGAAGGAGGAAATGGCTTCAGCTGCATCTCGACCGAAGTCTCTGACCCTGTGTACGCTCCTAACCTCTTGGAGGGCCTGAGCACCATGAGGCAATCCGCTTTCCTCTGTGACTTGACCGTCTCCACAAAGTCAAAGTCCTTCGATGTCCACAAAGTTGTCATGGCCTCCTGTAGTGCGTACATTCAGAATATCCTGAAGAAGGACTCCACCCTCGCTAAGATCGACCTGAACGACATTTCACCCACAGGCCTGGCCACCGCCATCACATACGCCTACTCTGGGAAACTGACCCTGTCATTATACAGTATTGGCAGCACCATCGCGGCTGCCTTGCTGCTGCAGATCCACACCCTGGTGAAGATGTGCAGTGACTTTCTCATGCAGGAGCTCAGCGTGGAGAACTGCATGTATGTTGCCAACATCGCGGATACCTACGACCTCAAAGAAACCAAGGAGGCCACGCATAAGTTTATGAGGGAGAACTTCATTGAGTTCTCTGAGATGGAGCAGTTCCTGAAGCTCACCTACGAGCAGATCAACGACTTCCTCAGCGATGATTCCCTTCAGTTGCCCTCCGAGATCACAGCCTTCCAGATAGCCATGAAGTGGCTGGACTTTGACGAGAAGCGGCTGAAATATGCCCCGGATCTTTTGACCAACATCCGCTTTGGCACCATCTCGGCCATGGACCTGGTCAACCATGTCCAGAGTGTGCCCAGAATGATGCAGGACCCTGAGTGCCATCGTCTCCTTGTAGACGCCATGAATTACCACCTGTTGCCCTACCAGCAGAACATCCTGCAGTCCCGCAGAACGAAGGTCCGTGGCGGCCTCCGGGTCATGCTGACGGTGGGTGGACGACCGGCGCTAACGGAAAAGTCTCTCAGCAAAGAGGTTCTCTACAGGGACGAAGACGGTGTGTGGAACAGGCTGACGGAGATGCCGGCCAAGAGCTTCAATCAGTGTGTGGCCGTGTTGGATGGCTTCCTATATGTCGCGGGTGGCGAAGACCAGAATGATGCCAGGAACCAGGCTAAACATGCTGTCAGCAACTTCTGCAGGTGAGGCTTTATAAGCTTTTCCCGTTAATATTAAGTGTATATCACTGAATTTATTACCACTTCTACTCTTTAGGTATGGCTGATATTACAGAGACCGTGACAGGCGGTACTCTCTTGTGTATATACATATGTATATGTAATAATAAATACACTCTGTCCGTTAGGTACGATCCTCGTTTCAACAACTGGATTCATCTGACCAACATGCTCCAGAAGCGCACCCACTTCAGTCTCAACACTTACAACGGGCTGCTGTTCGCCATTGGCGGTCGTAACTCTGACGGATGCCAGGCCTCGATGGAGTGCTACGTGCCCTCCTCCAACCAGTGGCAGATGAAAGCCCCCATGGAGATACCCAGGTGCTGCCACGCCAGCTCAGTCATTGACGGCAAGATCCTTGTTAGTGGTGGTTACATCAACAACGCTTACTCCCGGGCTGTCTGCTGCTATGACCCCTCCACAGATATGTGGCAGGATAAGAACAGTTTGTTCTCCCCGAGAGGCTGGCACTCCGCTGCCACAGTCGGAGACCGGGCCTACGTGATTGGTGGCAGCCAATTGGGTGGCCGTGGAGAGAGGGTGGATGTCTTGGCCGTTGAGTGTTTCAACCCTCACAATGGGCAGTGGAGCTACTCTGCCCCACTAAACACAGGAGTAAGCACCGCTGGCATTGTCAGTATGAATAACAAGATCTATCTCCTCGGCGGCTGGAACGAGATTGAGAAAAAGTACAAGAAATGCATTCAGGTGTATAACCCTGACCTGAATGAATGGACTGAGGATGATGAGCTTCCAGAGGCTACTGTTGGCATCTCTTGTTGTGTTGTTACCATACCAACACGCAAAACACGAGAGTCCAGGTCTAGCTCAGTTTCCTCCGCGCCAGTCAGCTTGTAAAACCTGGCCGGTCATTTGAAAATCTAATTTGCCTGCTAATTAAAGCAAAACCCCAAATCTTGCCAGTCCATTTCAGAAGATTGTCAGTAATCCCTCCTTGAGGTCAGAAAAAAATTAATTGTGTTCAGTGCCACATGTACATTAAATTTAGATATTTAAATCATTTTAATGAGTTAATTCCTTAATTTCATCTACATTTAAGCAAAGCAAATCAAAATGCAAAAGTTATTTGTGACATGAATTCATGAAAAATTTAAATCTATTACTACTATGAAGGGAACATTACTTTCCTTTTGGGGCCAATTCAGCTATAATATTTTAACAGAGTGGCTGCAGAAGAGGCTTTTCTCTGTACTTTATTCTCTGGAACGAAACGCAAGTTTATTGTTCCCCCTACCTTCACTGTTCTTACATATCTGCATTACTTTTTTGTTTTTTCTTTTGAAATCAACACTGGGATTTTTATTTCCGATATATAGGCTACCTACATCACGAAAGTGAAACGTGAGTAAAGAGAGAACTTATGAAGGGAGTTGGACTGGCAAGGTTCAGCCAGTAATACACGAGACAGAGAGAAATACATTAAAGTACAACACCAAAGAAAAGTGGGATTTGCACCCACAGACATATTTGAATCAGCCTTATCTTCAAACTGTCGTGTCCTCTATTATAGTTTGTTGAACATTTTTTATTTTGTTTTAATAGTAATCGCATTAGTTGTACAATACACATAAACATGCCCTGTTGAACACTTGTTACAATATCTGTATCATAATGTTCAAGGTGCCATACATCTAATTACACTGTAAATACTATGAACAAAGACTGGACAGATGATAATGAAAAAGTATATTTAAATCATCATATAGGTATTCACCTGGTAATATTCCAAAACTTGAAAATAATACGTCTGCTCTGAAATCGGATATACGTGTAGAAAATATAGGAATTAAGAGGCATTCTCTGTTGTTGGAAAAATAAATAGTGAAGTAATTATGTTATTATATTATACCTCAACAAGATCTCACCGTCTCAGGTCAAAATTCAGTGTTAGTCCATGGAGAGATGACTATTCCCCAGGTTGTTTCTGTAAAAGATTGAGGGCGCGTAGTCAACTTACCCTGGTAAAAAAAAGGTTGGAATGATAGAAAAACATTTGAAGGGAAGGAGATGAACTAAGTAAAGTAATAGAGAGGAACTCTGATAATCTCTTTTTGCAAGTTTTTACTGAACAGTGCCTTTAAAAACAAAATTCGGAGTCAGATTGCTTCATCAATCATCGACTATCCCCATTAGCATATTTCATTCTAATAGTGCTCACCATTGCTTAGGTTTTAAGTGACATGTAGATGTTTTACCCCATGAATAAATGTCTGATATAGACATCCATCTAGTGTTAGATGTCTTTATACCTACCAGGAGTAGGAGTTGTTGGTTAGTACTTGTTGTTTCTTTTTCAGAAGAATGTACTGTACATGTTACTCACTATACAATACAGTCATGTGAATCGTTTGCACTGTCCTGACTTTGAAGAAGCTATTTGGAGAATGTTGTTATGATGTTGAATAGTGTCATGAATGAATATGACTTTGGTAATATTTGTTTAGTAAAAAGAGTGACTACTGGAAAATAAAGCTATTAGCCTGAGCTGTTATGGGTGTGGGCACTGCAGTTGTACCTGGTGATTTCATTGGCAGCTCATGATGTTTGGTTTTTATGATTACACCATATGACTCGTCTTATCCAAATACAGTATCTTAAAAGCTACTATTTAAAACATAATTCATAAAGCTTGTCTGATTTTGTCTTCCTGTTTTTTATTTAATGCTGCATTTTGGTCATCATATATACCTTGGCATTAGGATGCATATTTCTGAGGCAAACAGAAGCGTTTTGCCCAGCAATTTCATTTGGCAGGTGTACAATACATAAAAATGCATTCTGTGTCAATCAATATATCCACTTTACACGTGTAGCTGATTTCATTTGCACTGCACAACAGCACCAAGAAAATAGATTAACTAAATGACTGAGTGAAATCAAGCACACTTCAAACACTTTCTTAATTTGTGTGAACATGCTGAACAAGTCGGAGCTTAATTGATCATAATGTACATTGGCAATGAGGCAATGAGATTAGAAAACATTATTCATCAGAGAATGACAACTGTATGTGTCAGCCTATTTCCTGGTCTAACACTAACCATTTCCTGGTCTTACACTAACCATTGTTGTATGCCACAGCAAAATCAGGACTAAACTATGGATCTGTTACTTTGTGCCTGCGTTGTTATAAGTCAGCCCCCTGATCAATTTGACCTAAAGTCAGGAACTTTACAAGATATGTGCCTGACATCATTGGAACCAGTTTGCCTTAGGGACCCATACACTTAGCTATTAGGGATTATCCAAGTGATTTGGAAATACCTCACAGTACACCGTCCATTGTGGATTGATAGGATGTCACACAGGTTTTCTACAGCAACTCTTTAGTATTTTGGGTGGTTATTTATACAAGACCTTAAATAAATTTATTGATGAAATTAATGTAAATCTTAAAGCAGAAACACATGGTAAAATCTGAGGAAACTTTCCCCAAAATGCTGATGAGTTGCCATTACAGGGCAAGGCCATAATGGCAAATTGGACATCACAAAATATGGATGCAAAAAAGGTGACCCATAAGCAATGTCTGTATGTCATAATTACAACCAGTCATGTTTTCATTGTTAAACAAATTACTTAGAAAAAGTAGTTTATGTCCTTTTAAAAATGGAACTGTGCCATGTCTTACTGCATGTTACCAAAGTATCTTATGCAATCCGGCCTAAATGAGAATTGGCCTACAACAATATTTGGGCTACAGACCACAACAATATTTGGGCTACATAAATGGAGACAGATTGAAGCGTCCTTCTGTCAGCTTTCTGTGGTGCTGGGCTTGCTGGTGGCAGCCTAGATAACTAACTTAACAACCTATAACTTAACCATATTGCTAAATTCACTAACATTCCACTGCCTAGGAAATGAAGCGTATAACTTCTTAAAGAGACAGTGCATAGTTTTTTATAAGTGTCTTTTTTTATTCAAATATGATCAAATATATATAATAAAATAAAAATGCTATGTATTTTGCTAATTCATGCGAAATCCAACACTTTTTATGATTTCGTTAAAATTGGAAATGACACTGATCACTAAATAACAGTAGTTAATCACAGATCGTTGCTTGTAGAAACAGTACTACCAGTGCTGTATACCAATGCATATATGTACATAGTGGTGCCTTAAGTGGCTTGCAAAAAGAGAGGTTGCTTTTTCTATAAGCCTCACATATATGAATTTACAGTAAATAAAACAGGGTATCAGTAACATTACATTATATCTGCGTTTACTCTCCCAATAATGATTATAATCAGATGTTGTCTGATTATCAGAAATTGTGAGGAAATAAACAACTGTGAGGAAATAAACAATTTTATTTGGAGTTTAACTTCCAGTGTAGGTTTGAAAAGTTATTTCAAAATCTAAGTCACATGTAGTCACATGAAAAAAGATAAAAAAGCTTTTGCTCCTGTCTAGAACATGTTCAAAACGATGATTTGTTCTTTGCTCTTTACAAAGTATGTAATTGTGCTGGAATACACTAAAGTTACACTTCTGGACAGCCACACCTTTGCTGGTTATCAGACTTTGTTCATTTGGCTTATTCGTTCTGCATGGCTAAATGCTGTGAATGAAGCAAGAAAAACAGCGTAATGCAGAGATTTCCAACTGCTATTTGTCATATTGCTGCCTGAGTTAAACAACAATGAACTGCCTGCCTGTTTCTGTAGACTACACAAGCTGATGAAATGATTCAGAGACGTGGGCTTTATTAACAGGTTGATGCATGAAAGGAGGGAAGTCAGCAGTTACTGAGGATGAGATACCACAAGCCTACCATGTTAGCAATGTATAGAGAAGCTTCTGGATCTTTACTGAAAGGGATACTTATTCTCTAAAGGTCAAAAAATAAATGTATCTGCAGCCACCCAGTTAAATAACAGACCCCCAGCCAAAAGCATGTGCTTTTATATCAGATAGGGGGCTGTGAAATTCACTCCTCAGCAGGAAATTCCTCTACTAGTTTTTAGTTGCATCGCTGGGTAATACTCTTCCCAGAGGGCAGTGAAGATGTGTTTATGAGACAGAGGTCCAAGGTTCAAGCAGAGATAATATAATCCAGAGATGCTAAACCGTAGGACATAATGTTAAGGGATGTTATTCTTCAAATGCAGAACACTGGCCTATTACAACACTTCTATTGCTATTGCTGATAAATGCATTCATAACGTTATGTTATTTAAACATTCTTCGAATATTGATTGAGTGTTTAAATATTCTCTGAAGGGTGTTGTTGACCGCTTTATGCGTTCAATGGAGAGTGAGATGCTATGCAAGCCTGTTAAATATTATGCATTTAACAGTTACAATATCAACAGGTATATTATTGCATGTTGGTGTTTTTATGTTGACATAATGCCATGTGTCCTACTTATAACTGAACATTAGTAACAACCTAAGCATTAATCCCTTAAATAACAATTTGACAAAATTAGACACTCATTGACTTTAGTCCAAATGCAACTCGATGGGTGTGCGCAAAAAAAAACACCACCTGCTGGAGATGACTATATTTTGCAGAATTATTGACTTGAATGCCAAATGAAAAATATTTTTAAGCAAAATGTGTCTTGGATTCTCCCTCACATACCTATATGAGAATGACAAGCGTGGTGAACTGAAGAAGTTCTGACTATATAAATATGGAAGTTCTGTGCATCTCACTCCTGGCTTGCCTTTGAAATTAAGCTAGGTTGGCCCTGGTCCGTCCCAGGATGGGAGACTACATGTTACTTGTCTTGCATACGCTGCTGTGATTTCCATTGGATGTCAAATGGGTGTCCAGACATTGTGTTGTCACCATAGGTCCCAAGGCACTGATCATACGAGGAAGAGGTGTTAACCTGTGTGATGGCAACATTTACTCTCATAACAGCATAGCTACCTAATCACCCCCAGCTTCCAATTGGCTCATCTTCTCTCCTTCTCTTGTAACAATTCAGCTGGTTGATGATAATGGGTTCTCATGTAACTTACCTGGTAAAATTAAAGTCTACACTGAATAAAATTCTAATCAAAACATATTTAATTCATGTGTCTTAATTGCCCTTTTCTCTTAACTAGTTCCGGTCCATTCTCACCACGACTGTCTTATCTAATTTTTTCAGTGCTCTGATATTGCAGACTAGGACAAAACAAGGACAAGCAAAACCCATTGCAACGGTACTGGGACTATTAGCAAAACAATATCTCCACTCACATCACCCAGTAATTGAGGGAAACTAAAGAGTAGGTTGGCTTTTAGAGTTGTTGCATACCACATTGACTCCAACCGCCCTGAGTATGTATCTATCAAAGCTGTATCCAACCAGTGGACAGCATCCATCCAGACGGGAAAAACTGTTATTATATAATAAAAAGGCCAATATTAGCTATTATGAAAACCAGTGTAGCTTTGTGCCAAACCAATGGGTTGTTTCTCAGATTGTGTGAGGTTGGCTGGAACTAAGGATGTGCTGGGAGCAGTAAATCAATCAATGAAATGTATTTATAAAGCCCTTTTTACATCAGCAGTTGTCACAAGGTGCTTTTACAAAACACCCAGCCTGAAACCCCAAGGAGAAAACATTAACAGTGTTTGATTTCAGTGGTTGGAAAAACTCCCAAAGAAGGCTAAAACATAGTAAGAAACCTAGAGAGGAACCATGCTCAGATGGGTGACCAGTCCTTGTCTGGCTGTGCCAGGTGAACCTCAACAGTACAAGTTATAACAATTAAATGTAGGCTGGAAATTGGGAAGTGTGGTGAAGGGGGGGCAGCAAAGTGACAGCTGGAATCGTGGGGTATCATCTTGATCTGTAGCACAACCAGTAAGACTTTGGGCAGTGACAGCAATGGGTATTTCACGCCTGCTGCTCCAGAGAAGTGGGCCAGTACCTCATGTTTAAACAGTTTAAACAGGGCAAGAGACAAGGAAAATTTAGAAAGTGCATTTCTTAGATCTACAACAATTTACAGTGGAGAAGGAGAACTCAGGGGAGAAGGAGAACTGACCCTACTCCCCTGGCACAATAATATTGCAGCCACCCTGAAATGAGGGGCGGGTATTGCCAGCAGAGTTCAGCCCAAGTTGCACGATGGGCGCAACAGGGAGACAATAACAAGCCAGTGGCTCCATCCCGAATGACATTGGAGGGAGGGCATCCCAGTGGCGATGAGAGCCAACCTGGCAAGACAGCAACGGTGGACAGTATCAAGTCTTTCCGATCAGGCCTTCTAATTGCACCTAGAAATTCTAGATACAATATTGCAATCTAAGGTTACATGTAGGTACAGTATGTACGGCTGGATCATTTCAGCGAGGTAAATAGGAGCAAGTCCATGTAATGCTTTCTAGGTTAACAATAAAACCTTAAAATCATCTCTAACAGCCAGTGTAAAGAGGCTAGTACTGGAGTAATGTGTTAAATTTTTTTAGTTTTAGTTAGGATTCTAGCAGCTATGTTCAGCACTAATTGAAGTTTATTTACTGATTCATCAGGATAACCAGAAAAAAGATCATTGCAGTAATCTAATCTAGAAGTAACAAAAGCGTGGATTCATTTTTCTGCATCTGTTTTTGATATAAAGTTTCTAATTGTTGCAATGTTCCAAAGATGGAAATAAGGAACACTTGAGATGTATTTTATGTGTTCATCAAAGGAGAGGTCAGGGTCGAAGGTAATGCAGAGGTTTCCCACAGTTTTTGAGATAAAGTCATACAGCCGTCAATGTTCGCAGTGAGATCTAACAACAAAACTCTTTGTTTCCTGGATCCTAAAACGAGTTTAAAAGCAAGAAGTTCTCTGTCGTGCTCCTAGTATCTGAAACACATGCTTCCAAAGTAGCTAATTTGGGGGTTTCTCCTTGTTTCATTGAAATGTACAGCTGTGTGTCATCAGCATAATTGTGAAAATTAACATTGTGATTCCGGATGACATCACCCAGAGGCAGCATATATAGTGAGAACAATAATGGGCCCAAAACCGATTCCTGTCGTAATATACCACAAAGCATTTGCCGTATCCAACATTGTAGCGCAGTTGATAAGAATGTTTCCGATTGTGCAGTGGTAAAAGTTAACCAGGATCTTGGAAGAAAGACTGGCCTTCTTCAGCCTCCTCAAAAAGTACACTGCTGTGCCTTTTTGAGCAGGGCTGAAGTGTCGAGAATCCAGGAGAGGTCCTCGGAGATGTGGATATCCAGGAATTTGAAGCTGGGCACACACTCCAACCCTGAAGCAACTGTGGACTGAATTCAATAAACAAATAAAAATAAAAATAACTTACTGTTGTCTTAGCAAACATTAGGTTATTGTAGTGTTATTTAGCAAAAACGCTTCTAACTCAACAAACACAACAAGTAGCTATATTAGCACTGTAGCCAGCTACTGTATCTAACCTTTTGACATCTCTTGTGTCCACAAAAAGTCTTGTCATATTATCTTGGTTTACATACAACAAACATCTAAAAAGCTAACACACATATAATATGACGGTAATGGTGTTCACCTTACAAAGCAACTTCACCTAAATCTCTTACCCTGAAACAGTTAGATGTGCAAAGCACCACGTCCTCCACGTTGGCTGCATGGAATGCTTCAGGAGTATATCTAAACATGTTCCACCAGCCTAAATTCCTATTGTCTTTCCAATCCATGTTGTATGCTATGTATACACAAAAATTACTTATTTATTCATTCCAGCATTGTTTGCACTCTGCTACATTACACTATATATATATATATATATATATATATATATATATATCTATATATATATATATATATATATATATATAGAGAGAGAGAGAGAGAGAGAGAGAGAGAGAGATCACATGTAAATAATAAAACCTGCCCAAAAATATTGATTTCCAGCACCATTTATGCCCTGCTCATTGCACTATTGTCTCATCAGTCTTACTATTGTTGTTTAGGTTTATTATGTGTATCTGTGTTTACTGTATATTGCAGTCGGTGACTCTTGTTGAGTGTCCTTTGTTTAAGTTTTTATGAGAAATCACATCGTGAACCTGTATAATTCAGAGTCAACTTCCTTGTATGTGTATACATACATGGTGAATTGGGCATACCATGCATATTTGCTGGCAAACTAAATGTTGGCACACAGCAAGAACTATTGAAGTGCGGCTCGGTAGACGTTCTGTTAACACACGCAAGTTACAACCAGTTTTCGTTGTAATATAAAAAATATTAACATTTTATATATTTAGCCTATTCCAGTTGCATTCCCCTTTAGATACAGCATAACATTTTCAGGTCATTATAACTTTCTTATTTTCATTAATTTATTCTAGAAATCATCTTGCAACATCCAGAAGCATACTTTGGCACGACCCTCACTTCGAGCTGAATGTAGCAAGTATGATGGCTGCCAAATTGCTCTCTTCTTATGTACAGGTGCTCTGTGACATCAGCCTATCGAGTGTTCTATGTCTATGGACTTATCTTCAATAAATTTGCAATGAATATTAATTTGTCTTGATTATTAATTTATTGATTAACACGTTGGGAGGTTTGTGGATCAGACATTGAATAATGTCGGTTGAAATTTCGTAATAGTATGTCGAACATAGCGTTTCACTTATTTTGGAATTGGTGAAATAGTACCACAGCGAGAGAAAGCACAGACTTGCAATGTCATCCTTACGACTCACTTATGTATGAAGACACACCTTTTTGCTTATAAGATTTGGAGGGAGAAGGTATAGAATGCTGAGTCATTAACACTATGACGCGTTTATCCTGATAAGGTCACGTGTGGCACAGTGGACGTGAAGAGTCTGCAGGGATGGAAATTTAGTTCACTCTGTCCTGTACGCTTTAACAGAGGATTCCTGGCACCCGAATTGAACACTTTTAGTCATTTCAAGGAAGTTTATACGGAAACGTATACTAATTGTTATTTGGAATTTTATAGGTTTTGACTGGAGCTAGAAATTCTCGTCGGCGCGTGGGACTTTGTGTTAGCGGCACATTTTGATAGCTTACTGGCTTAGCAATACATGTGTAACGGCCTACCCCTTGCTGGCTATATCACTTACAAGTATCCTACATTACAATTTAAATATTAAAACCAGGGTTCGTTTTTCTCGTGGATTTATTTTAAGTGCGCTTGTCGTAGATACTTAACGTTAGCTAGCTAGCGAGCAAAATTACAAGCTAACCTGTAAAGCACCGCACCAGTCTCACTGTTATTGGTGCTGAACGCTTATGCTATGGGCTTGCTGTCACAAGGGTCACCGCTCAACTGGGAAGAAACCAAAAAATATGCAGATCATGTCCGGAAACATGGCATTGTTCAGTTTCTCAACATCTATAACAAAGTTAAAGAACGACAGAAGGATGTCTTGCTGTGGGGTGATGAGGTAACTTTTTTTAAACTGTCCTTAATAATGTTTTTGTTTTAAATAACGTGATTGAACGATGTCAAAACGATTCTCAAAAATCTTACAAGCCGTGCGTGAAGCATCATCAACACGGCGAAGTGATTGTTATGATGAAACACTGAAACCGAATTAAGTTAGCGCAAGGTGACCACGTTTACATGCGAGCAGTAGCCTATTCTGGATAATAGCTGATATGTGTAATGCTTTTACCTTGGTGATAAGCTGTTTTAGGCACCTTTGTTATGCACCTGTTATTCATGCTTCATCCATGAAGAAATTTAATATTCCAAATGTAATTTCTGATTGGTCTAATACTGACAGGAATCTGAATAAAACAACTCACCTTTAGGCAAAAGCTGTTTACTCGAGAAGAATTGTGAATTTTCTGGAGTTAAATTATACCGCAAATGTTTATTTTCTCTCCTCTCAGGAACAGGAGTGGCAAAATGGGAGAATTTTTGCAGCATGTCTTCTAGAGATTTGATTGCAAAGTAAATTGCTGTCATTGACACTGCAAGGAGACAGTATTTTAAAAACATTTTACAGCCTGTAGTAGAGTAAAAAAAAATTCGGCGTATCGGTTTAAATATAAATAAAGATATATTTAGTATTTTTACTTTTGGCCCAAAACTTTATTTAAAATGTTTCTTTGGCCTAAGGCCAAAATCTACAAAACCTAGCCAGATGTTTCCAAAATGGGTCTATAGCTACATCTCACCCACCCCCAAAGCATTCTGGATGTGAGTCCTTTAATTATTTTGTGATCTGGAATTTATGTTCTAACAGAAATCAGAGGTTTGTTCCAGAGCCAGAACATGTTTGTGAAGTGGCATTTTGAAAACATGCCATGTATTGATACTACATTTAGAGTTTATCCAAACATGAAAGATTATGTTCTGTACCGCCTCCCTAATTTTCAACTGGTTATGGTTATGTTTGCTATATTCTAACACTTCAAATGAAAGTATGGAGCGAACATAGAGCATGTTTTATAATGTAAACAAATACTTGTGCTTTGCCTACATTCAGTCCAGACTGAACCAGTCACATAATATAACAAAAGAGAATATATTTGCCTACAACAACAAATGCATTGTTCTTTCAATTAGCTTGCTACTTTTACACTATTCAGTTACAATGAACAAGGTTTAATGAAACAGCAATTGCCCTGTTCTGCCCTGAGTTATTGCAGTGCCTTGATAGCTCAGCTGCTCTGTTCATTCGATCAGCTGTCCCACAACAACATCGTAGCTATTGGTAATGGGTCAAAAAGACATGGGAGAATTTCATTTGGTGAAATCATTGGTTGATATACTAAACCTATTAAGTCAATCCCTATTGCGTCTTACAATGTTTTACTGGCTAACAAAGGCCACATTTTATGGATAGTTAATTGGCTACTGGGTACTAATGCATTAATTCTGTCGATTTTAATAAGTAATTCTAGAGAACTGCTTTATATAATATTGACGGGCAACAAGTAATGACTGAAAATTATCTATCTAACTGTTGACAAGTGGCCTACAAAATGTCAACCTGCGTTGGGTACCCAACGAGTGTAAGTTCTGGGAACAGAGCATGTGACTTGAATGTTGCCTTTGAATGGTAACAAGGCAATTGTCCAATACACTGGAATGGTGTGGCAGTGCAGAAGACAACCTCCCCTCAAAAAATGTTACACTCTTTTACGAGACATAAGTGAGATGGTTGTTATAGTGTGCCAACAAAACAAGTCATGGAAATATTGTGGTGGATTCAATACAGGTATTCTACTTTTCACTGATTTACCTAATATATGAGAACATGACAACACCCATGATATTATGCAAAACTAAGCCACTGTCAGCTGCAACAAACAACAGTGCAAGTAGTTGCCACAGTATCTTGTCTTAGGTCCGCTTATTACAGAGGTCTTATCTGGGTTACTCATTACCGGGATACACACTTTTTGGGGTTATTGTAAATGGGATATGTTGCTTGTGTCAACTTAAACGGAATACATTAATATCCCGAATAACAACAGGATGGTTGGTGTTTGTGTCAGTGAGATGACCGTTTAGCAGTCACATCTGCACATTGGCAAAGCGGTGCTTCTGTACGTTGCATGTTGCTGTAGTTAAAGCTAAGATGTTTATACTCTGTACAGATACATTGAACCCATTCAAAGCATCTGACTGTTGCGTAACTGACTTAGACAGCTTAGTTTAGTAACTTATTTATCATTCAGTTGCTTTGTCTTAGACAATGGAACTGTGTGTGACTGCTATTCCCTAGGAAATGGTTTTATTATCAAGTTGTTTGGTGTTTTATCAGAACCTATGCATACTCTACAAAGGTCTTCCAACTGTATTTAATTCAAAAGGTTTAATAAGTTAATACCTGAAAGGGATAAATATGCTTACTGAGATGTAAATGTTGATATGCTGAATAGCCACATGATCCTACACAGGTAGTCCCGAAACATGCCTAAGGAATTTCTATAGGTTGTTTAAAAAAGTTGTACATGGATGTAGACGTAACACAGTAGTCTATGTGATTTCTGTCTGCTTCAGTGTGCCTCAGCTCAATCACAATGCTTTGATTTCAAACGATGTGGAATGTTGTTGTTATACATTAATCCCTCTTTCAGACAGGGGGATTACAGGGTAGCACAGTCAAAGTCAAGGAAACGTGGTTGATGAATTGGAATGGATGTGATGGCGTCTCGATTTGATCTTGGGAAGTACGGATCCGGACTTTGGGTTTATAAAGTGACGCATGTTGAAAAGTGGCATTTCAATTGACTGTGTTCTGCTCCGTTCTGGTCAAACTGACGAAAAGAAATACTTACCCCTATTGTTGATAATCATGCTTTCCTATTGGAGAATGGAAAAAAGATTAGACCACACCTTTCCTTTGATGTTGAAAGCTTTTGTGGGGTCTCCTACTGTGTTGCACAGTGGTTACTAGGTTGTGGTTCAATAATAAAGTGAACAGTTATCAATAACAAACATATGGGATACATTTGAGCATTGATACTGTTTAGCTTGTTCATCTTGTGTGCCAGCTCTCTGCGCAGTAACATCTGAAAGATGAATTGCAGTGCATTTATAGTATGGAGCAAATCTTTCAATTGCAGTTTTGCTACTGTAGGTTAATTGACATCATGTTAACATTAATCAACATGTGCCTTGATTTGGATTGATTATGATCTGTTTATAGCCAGTGGATACAGTCACATGTCAGCTACATGCAATAAGTTTTACTGGTTTCGACATTACAGGCATTGCACACAGTTTCGTTTGGAAATCTTACATGTTTTTTCTCACTCTAGGTGGAATATATGTTGATTGAAATGGATGAAAAAAATGAAAAAGTTCGCCTTGTTCTCAATGGTGGGGAGGTTTTGGAAACCCTTCAAGACAAAGGTGAAAAGACAAACCCCAAGTAAGTCATTTAAAAAATATATGTTTAGAAAATTATCATAATGTTGGATTTAGTATGCCTGCTATGTATATGCCTTTTTCATGCTAACCTATTTGGTGAATTTACACTACAGTGACAAAATGGCCTGAAACTAAGAATTTTCTTCTGAAACTAGTCTATTCCATTCAAGAAATTGCAAAGAAACTGAAGCTCTTTTACAGATTGGGAAAAAGTGGTATGGACAGACATCTTACTGAGGTGTTTTTGGTTCACAAAGAACATTTGTCAGATGTAGACCAAAGGATTAGATGCTGGAGGAGTGCTTGACGTCACCTGTCAAGCATATTGGAGGCAATATGATGGTGTGGGGGTGTTTTGGTAGTGGTCAATTGGGAGATTTGTACAGGATAAAAAGGATCTTGAAGAAGGAAGGCTGTCACTTTGCAAAGCCATGACATACACTGTGGCCGGCGCTTAATTGGAGCCAGTAAGGCAGTTACAAGACTGATTGCTGCCAATGGAGGATTCTTTGACAGGGAAAGTTTGAACAACACAATTATTTTATTATTACAATTAAGATTCATTATTTCAAACCTTGTCATTGGCTATATTTTGTTTATTCATTATGCTATATTTCCTAATCAAATAATTTCATGCATGTCTTCTTGGGAAACACTCATGGCTTTGCATGATGCGTGGTCTTTTTGAAACAGGAAAGCGCCTTCCCCAAACTGTTGCAACAAGTTTGGAAGCATTAGAACTGAGTTGTATAACCTGAACCATGAAAAACACCCCCAGAAAATATTTCCGCATTGACTGAACATTACTGTTGCCACAGAAATCGGGATTGTAGCATTTCCCTGGCATCCACCCAGAAATGTGACAAACTGACTTGTTGGATAGGTGGCGCTCTATGCTGGTGCCACAGTGCTATTTAGTACTGGCCATTCTACTGCCAGTGTTTGTTTATGAGAGAGTGCAAGGCTTTTTGCTTGAAGTAATTCACTGGTCACCGATGGGTCTGGCTGAGATGGCCAACTCTGCTAATTTAAAGAGTTGTCCACATACACAATATGGCCAGACGTATGTGGACTAGGGGTGGGTATTGGCAAGTTTCTTGCGATACGATATAGATCACCATACACATGTTACGATTCAATATCACAACTGAATCAACATACTTATTGAAGTGCTAAAGAAAACCTCAAATAATATTAGGCTATTAACTTGAAAGGACAATCTTTAGCGAATCCCCATTAGCAACTCCTAATGAACCCCTAACTTCTAAATTTAGGCCCACTTTAGAACCCAAAATTATTCTAGAATGCTGCTGTTGATTACTGAAAATTCTCAAAATATTTTTTTTTTTTACAGACATGGCACAAAAAACAAAATCTAATTACAATTTCAGGTTAACTTTGTTTTAAAGAGCACGTACTCTTCTTTAATTTGATAACACATTAATGTAATTTGTAATTATATAATTCGTTTTCTCCCACTGACAATTTATAGAAAAACGAACGTCTAAGTTTTGAATAAAACGATAAATTGCGGCGAGATTGAGCCAGCAGTGAAATTAGGTCCCTAAAGCTGATCAATGTGTGATCATAATAAAGTAAGCATAAGGCAAATCTCAAGACACAAGTTTTTATAAATGATAAGAGGAAGTATGTCGCGTACATCTTTTGGCAGATGGCGGATGCATCATCGCGATCAAGTGAGAACGTCGTCCGCGAAGCACAACATTACTGCTTGGCTAGTTATTCATTAATCTTGGCTAGCTAGTGAAAGTGACAGCTTGTTGCTGCAAAGCGAAACATTTACGAGCAGACAACTTTATTTGAGTCTGACAGACGAAAGTGCATTTTCCATATTTGAATGAAATTGGAAGAAACGCGAGAAAACAACCAACTAGTCAGCCGCCTACACAGCTACTGCAACGTTTTTCATTACTAGACTGAGCAAGCAACTATTTGAGCATCACAGCTGATGTGCTTCCCTATCAAGTTATCACGACAGGGTTGCTGTTGTCATCTAAAAGATATTACCAACATTTCACAGCATTAAGTATGGACAACCCAAAACGTATAGCCATAGTTTACTTCGTACTCACCACGACATCATTATCGCTTTCAAAGAGCAAGGACGTTTTCTAACCTCGAATCACCAAACAAAGAAACAATCTCTTCTAACGTAAGAAGTCTTGACCGATTTGGCGCTAGTGTTTTCAGTAAGGCTATTAATTGTTTTTAAGGTCAAATGACAGTATACCATTTTCTGCTTTCTTATTGATGACAACATCCATGGGACTACAGTAACAGGTTTTTATCAGGTAGATTTTGTAGGACATACATATTATTAAAGAAACACGCGCATTCATCGACCGATACAGTAATTTAGAAGATGGATGTCAACAGCTTAGTAAATAAATGAACATAGATTCTAGATCACAATGAATAAAGATCAACATGTGAATATAAGAATCGCTATTTTACATTAAATCATTGCACAGGACTAATGTGGACAGTCGACCATCACACCTATATGAGCTTGTTTGGCATCCGCTTCCTTTTTGACAAGATTTTTTAAGAAAAGAGCATTTTGAGTTCAGGCACTGATGTTGGATGAGAAGGTCATACTGATGTGAGGCTTGCATACAGCTGCTGGGCCATGGAAAACCACTTTGTGACACACAGTTCTCGTACTGATGTTGCTTCCAGAGACAGTTTGGAACTCTGGTGAGTGATGCAACAGATAGGCACTTTTTACACACTACAGCACTGCACTCAGCCCCTTCTACTTCATTATTGTATGTCTTACAGTTGGAAGATCTAGTAGAGCAGGTATTTCACAAACTGAGTTGTAGTAATCGTGGTATCCTATGACAGTGCCACATTTTAAAGTCTCTTAAAGGCTTTTCAGTACAACCCATTGTGCTGCCAGTTTTTGTCTATGGAGACTTCATTGCTATGTGCCCGATTTTATGCACCTATAAGCAATGGGAGTGGCTGAAACATCGGAACTCAATAATTAATAGGGGTGTCCACATACTTTTGGCCATATAGTATACTGTATATAAATGACTTACCGATGGCCATATGCCTGATTTTATTGTGGAATAAATCGGTTGAGTAGTCATGGCAGTCATATTGTAGACCATAACTATCTGAAATTGGAACTCCTTTAGGCCCACAGATTAATGTGACTGTTGGTTTTTCATGGAAGTTTTTTCATTATTCAAAACAATAAGCCGTACAATGCAGTGTCTCCATGGCGCTGCAATGATCCATGGTCGTTCAACACTGGAGGAAGATAAACACAAGGCCCCGTGTGACATTTGACGCCGTCTGCTCTTCCTGCAGTTTACATCATGCAAAATAACTATGTTAATAGTCTTAACCGTCAAAGGCGTTGAACCTTTTGACCATGGTAATCACGGAACGGGCAATTCGGCGCGTTGCCCTGAAGTGCGATCGCAGTGCTTCGCCAGTGCACGACTGGACTCGAGTGTTGTCAGTAAAATGTATGGAAACTGTTGTTGTTGACATCCTAACGGTCAGCAGTGGCAGTCGGTCATCAACGCATCACCCAGCCCGACTGCAACTTATTTTCAACAACACGTTTTCAAATGCACTATTGATCCACACTGGTCTGCTAGCGAACTGCTCGTGACGTCCTAAATCTGTGAAGCCGACTTAACTCGGGGGAAATGCCAGTGTCAGTGTGGAATTGTAGCTAGAGCTGTAGCATTCCTCATTACTGCCCCTCTGTCGCACATACTGAACACGTGCCCTGAAGCACAAATGCTTCGCACACAGCATTCCCACCCCACCCCGCTGAGATAGTGGCTAATCCAGGAGAAAAAAAATAGGTTTCATGTGAGATGGGAATAATACGAACAACGATTTGACAGGGGCCTTGTTTGTTTGCAACAACAATGTTTGAGGTCCCCCAAAGAAGATGTTTTCACTGTGTTTGTCTTTGTAGCCATCCTACCCTCTGGAGGCCCGAGTACGGCAGCTACATGATCGAAGGCACTCCAGGGCAGCCATATGGTGGTACCATGTCAGAGTTCAACACCGTGGAGGACAACATGGGGAAACGAAGGCGAGAGGCCTCATCTGTGTTGAACGAAAATGAGACACTTGCCACCATCACATCATTCCCCAGGTAGTTTAGACCCTCATCTGTCATTATTCAATTAGAGCTCTGGAAAAAAATCTATTTGAACCCCTCTGTTCCTCACTCAAATCTTTCCTTTTCAACTTTTTTGGAGAGGGAAGAAAAAAGGTGGTCTCTTAATTTTTTCCAGAGCTGTGTTTGTTTCATTTTTATTGATACTACAGTACCTTATTAATTAAAACTGTTTTTTAGATTAGGTTGTCCAGGCTTCACCCAGCCTGAATACAATCCAACCCCTGTCGAAAAAGGAGTGTCAAAGTCACTTTTCTTTCCAGATGAAGCCATAAACAGACACCCACGGTTCAGGTAGGCTTGTACCAGGTTGTCCTAATCTTGTGATATGCCAATTTTGATTTCTTCATTCGCATTCTTTGGAATAAACTGAGTTGTGTATATTTTTCCAGCACCCTGACCAGAAACATTCGTCACAGAAGAGGAGAGAAGGTGGTGATCAATGTACCCAGTAAGCAAATAATTACAAAACTCAGACACACCAATATTTCACCTGTTGAAACCTATGCTACATTAGCCCAAAACAAATGTTCAGAGGTGCAATTTCTTACTGGTATGCATTTTAAATCGTGCTTCTCTCGCCCTAGTATTTAAAGACAAGTGCACCCCATCTCCATTTATTGAGATGTTTCTGGAAGATGATGGAGAGGCTGCCAGAGCGGCTCTCCCTGATCACATCTACATGGATGCCATGGGCTTTGGAATGGGCAACTGCTGTCTTCAGGTATATGTGTAGTTCTATATGACCGATAATAAACCGGCAGGTTACAATGCTCATAGACATGGTATAAGACTGTTTATAACATGGATGTGACATCACTCTTTACTTCTCATATTGCAGCACTGACCGGATTATGAGCAATAAGGCAACTTGGTATTTTGTGGTGTATTGCCAATATAATGGCTAGGTGGTGTCAATCAACTGTAAACTGGGAGCGTTGACTTAAATGCATTGACACATAGATTGAGGCTGTAGTTGTGGTCAGATTACATGACATCTCCAGACTTGAATCCTGTTTATAACCTGTGGTTTGAAAAGGGTCGTCCACTAGCATAGTGAAGGATTTGAAGGATCTGGAAGTATTCTCTGTGGAGGAATGGTATAACAACACTTCCAGTGTGAAGCTGGGTCGACATTGCCCAAAAGGGATATATTTTGATGAATGATTTATGTCTAGATTTTTCTTGTTTTCCTGATAAAATGCAAGAGAAAATATCATCTTTGCTCAGAATAACAATGCCACTTTCTATGTCAAATAAGTGTGCAAAAAACGGATGCGCACACAGGAAAATGTAGCTACCGGTGTAGCTGCTTTTGATACTTTTTAAACCTTTATTTCCTCTGTACCGACGGGAACCGTGTCTGACAATACAGCATGTCACTGCAACTGTTATCTATAGTGGTTTGTCGGTTAACAGTGGTTTGAGAACTGCAACTCTTATCACTCTACTGTATGAAATTGTTTGTTGTGCTACTCCTTTTGCAGCAATTGTCTTAAGACAGTTTTGAAGAAGACTGAGGTTTGTTCAACCTTTGATCTATTCAAACCATGCCACTTCTATATAATTAAGCAAACGTTGTTGCTTTTCCTGGTGATAGTTTCACCGTCATCCATTTTGAGATTGAATGGCCCTTTGGGCTACTTCAAGGGTAACTTGGGAAAATCTGTTCAGGATTGTGATAGGAGGATGCAGTGTGTTTTGCCTATGAAACATTGTTTGCCCAAAAAAATTATGAATACTACATTGATATATGGGATATTGTGCTGAAAAGATATTCTAATTAATAAAGTAGAATATATTAATCGTTCAACCCGATTTCAGAGTGATCTCTTGTATATGGAAATATAAAAAAGGATCTATGACAAGCAGTGGAAGCGTATGCAATATACAGGAAACAATTAATTTGTAGGTGTGTTTTGTTCAGTTGCTTGAATTGTTAGTAAAGTATAATATATATTTCTATTAAATGGCAGTAACTAATTACCTGTTTATATTGTATAGCCTTTTTTTGCCAATAGTTGTTTAAGGTTTTTCATTTTTTGTGGGAGGGGGGCACACTATTTTTCTGTCTGTAGGTGTACACATTATAAATGACGTCTTCATACAGTATACTGGAGACCAAGGTTGCACTCGTAGTTTGTTCAAACCTGTTAAGGAATCCAAAAATCCACTTTAACCTTAATTGTGGTGTGTTTTTTCCAGGTGACATTCCAAGCCTGCAGCATTGAAGAAGCAAGATACCTCTATGACCAACTAGCAACATTCTGCCCCATAGTGGTTGGTTGTACATTCAATACTAATTACAGAATACATAGCATTATCCTAATCTTTGTATTCTTCCAGTGATGCTAGTGCCTCGGTATTGTCAGGTTTGTTGTGTAGTGGAAACCGGATAGGTGACTATATGTCTGTTTACAGATGGCTCTCAGTGCTGCCTCGCCATTCTACAGAGGCTACGTGTCAGACATTGATTGTCGCTGGGGAGTTATTTCTGCCTCGGTGGATGACAGGACCAGGGAGGAGAGGGGGCTGGAGGTGAGCAGCTGAATCAGGAAAACTGGCCCCTTATTAAAGAAAGATGCCAAGCAAGGCCCATGACTTTGTACATTCTTGCTTTAGGGGTTCAAGCGCCAGGCTCAGACAAGCCTTATTCATTCCTCTGGGATCTTGTGTAGCTAATTTGCTAGAGCAAGAGATTGTTGGTTCAATACCCACTGTCCACTGGATTGGATATGAACCAAAAATAATGTATTATTCCAGAGTTTCCTGAAATTATTGTTCCAATTTTGGTAAGTGCTTGGTGGAGGCTTGGTTCTTGCATGACAGGATTGTGGTCTCGATTTCCACAGTGGCAAGTACAGAAATGTATTCACTCAAAGTTGCCCTGAATGAGAATCTACTAAATTACATCAATGTAAACGGTTCTGGTATTGTAATTTAATATTGATCGGAATGTTTTTTTGTTCCTTTTACTTTTACTTTTATAGTTCTAATATGCTTAAATGTTTTTTCTTTTCAGCCTCTGAAAACCAACAAATTTCGAATCTTGAAGTCAAGATATGATTCAATTGACAGTTACCTGTCCAGCTGTGGTGAGAAGTATAATGACATAGATCTGACAATTGACGAGGAGATTAACAAACAGCTGCTGGATGCAGGTAAAAACAAACATTTGTATTTGATACGACATGAAGTGTAAGATCATATAACATGATACTTACTGACTGGGGAAACAATTTCCAAATGTGTTGTGAAAGAAGCTCACTTAACATTTATATTGTTTAATACTGATTGTGGAAAGATCAATAGTTGCATCTCAGGATATCTTATTTATTTGCAATTTGCACTTTTTGGCACTCCTAGCACCAAAACACCATATATTTCTCCTTTATATTTTGTTCTCCAACTTTTTAAATGAGGGAGACTTTCTTTTAGCACTTATTTCCATGACTGATCGAAACTCGTTCTCTCATGCTCTCTGGTCCCTCTGCAGCAGACATATGGTGAGCAATATGTTTGGAAGATCAAAATTGCAAAGAAATCACATTGAACTGCAGTATTGATAGAATTGTGAGAATCACAAAACGTATGGTAGCGGCACTTCATTTTTGTGATAATATAATTTTGTGATGTCCCTGCAATTAAACAATTTTATTGTTTAATCACTGAATGTTTTTGCAGCCTGAATAATAAATCTACAGTGAAGTGATCAGTATCTGTGTTTGTAGGGATTGACAAACTGCTGGCCCAACACATAGCGCATCTCTTCATCCGGGATCCACTGTCACTCTTTCAGGAGAAAATTCACCTGGATGATGACAATGAGTCTGATCACTTTGAGGTAAAAATTATAGTAATTGGAAGACTTCTGTGTTGTTGTGTGCCATCCAGGCCAATGCTTGTCATGTTTTTCATACAATACATGTTGGTTGGATGAGCTAACTTATGTCTCCTGTAGAATTTGCAGTCCACCAACTGGCAGACGATGAGGTTCAAACCTCCTCCTCCTAACTCTGAAATAGGATGGCGAGTCGAGTTTCGCCCCATGGAGGTAGTTCAAGCCTTTACGACTCCACCAACTGACATTTGTTTATTATTTCTATATTTACCTCAAATACTAATTTGGTGTTTTATTATGTTCCAGGTACAACTTACCGATTTTGAAAACTCTGCATATGTTGTATTCATCGTACTGCTCACCAGGGTTATCCTGTCCTATAAACTTGATTTTCTGATCCCCTTGTCAAAGGCAAGAAGAATATTATCATTCAATTTCTTCACTGATTTTCATAAAAGCATATTACAAATGGGTCCATTTTAAACTTGTTTTGTCTTATCAGGTTGATGAAAACATGAAAGTTGCCCAGAAAAGAAATGCTGTCCAAACAGGCATGTTTTACTTCCGGAAAGACATCTATAAAGGTGAGACAATACATGTCATATTGGTGTTTTGAACCTTGGCCGGAGACTGTTGTCGTCAAAATACCTGGACAGGTTAATGCTTTCTCTGTTCCGGTCCTCCCATAGGGTGCAATCCTGTGCTCGACGGCTCTTCAGCTGCCCAGAATGGCTTGGACAATGAGGGTGACAATGAATACACACTGATGAGCATTGACACAATCATAAATGGAAAGGTGCTGATCAATAATAATTCTAATCTTATGTATACATCTCGTCCACTCATGAGCGAAAGCACTAACTGCTGCTGCTGCTTGTCATATAGGAAGGTGTTTTTCAAGGCCTGATACCAATTCTCAACTGCTATTTGGAAAACATGGAGGTAGATGTTGACACAAGATGCACCATCCTGAACTACTTGAAGCTCATCAAGAGACGCGCCTCAGGTTTGGCAAATGGACACAATGCATGCAGCTTAACACTGGGTTGGGTAAACAAGGTTTTCTGGGGTGTTGTTGTTGCCTGTGGGGTCTCCACGTCATTGGTGGGGCTTAGCGAAAGCATGCAGCATTCCAATAGTAGATTGCCCACGTTGCTTCCTGACGCTTTCAGCAAGGAGGGGCAACTCATTTTGTTGAAATTAAGCCTCACAAGGCCACATGAAAGTATTGTGATTGCAAAACAGGAACCTTTTTTATTCGTAGGTCATGATATAGTGACATGTTGAATCTATAAAAAACAAACAAAATGCATGATTTTGCTCATTTATTCTTGTTGCTGGTATAGGTGAACTGATGACCATGGCAAAGTGGATGAGGGAGTTTGTGGATAAGCATCCCGAATACAAGCAAGACAGCGTCATAACGGACAAAATCAACTATGACCTTCTCCGGAAGTGTGATAGCATTGCAAAAGGGGATGAACGATGTCCAGAACTTATAGGAGATCCAATAAATCGAGGCAAATAAACCTAATGTCACTGCTGTTATCAATGATTGTATGTGTTGTCAGTCATTGATACATGTTACGCCCCTTTCAAACGTCTTGCGGGTGTCGCACAAACAGGACAACACGTTAGCATGAAAAGGAGCTACCAAATATCTGGCTGGGCTAAAGTGGTCCAAACAACTGGGTTTTTATGGAAAATATAAAATTGCATGTGTGCATTGCAATTCTCAACCTGGTGTATTGAAAAGATTTTTACAATTCCAAATTATTTTAATAGGTGAACAACATTCAGTAAGATGTGTAATAGCAATTAGGTATGTACATATTTTTCCTCTGTTCTTGGTAATAAAGTCTGTGTGAAATTATGTAAATGTAGTAAATGCTAGATTTATTTTAAATCTTTAAATCTACTGTAAATACTGTAATTCGATCTGCTTTTAAAACAACAGTTAATTTCCCAATGTGGTGTGTCTACATGTCTAAAATTAGTTTGCCTTTGTATTTACCAGAAGTGTAAAACAATTGATTTGCTGTGCTTCCATTGTAGTATTCTTTAAAAAACAGAGTAGTGTTGCATTGAAGTGCAGGTGAATGTGAACAAGTTGTCTTTGAATAAATCTGTGTACAGAATTGAATGCTTGCAGTGTTTTGGTTTCCTCCGGGTCAATGTGTAGTGAGACTTTTGACCCGCTAGAGGGTGTCCGTGACCTACCAAGTGTTCTTTTGTTTGGTCAAATACACAACGTAGAGTAACTGTAAGAGATTTCTTTCAACAGTTTCAAGGTAAACATCTCAGTACATTACATTAGGAATGTGTGAATTAAGAGCACATGATGGATTTAAACTGGTAATTTAAGGGGATATGTAAAGAACGTGTTACACGTCTAAATTGTATGTCTTCCCTTCCACTGTACTAACGTGCCAGCCTATTTTAAGATGAATCTTGTCAGAGCCTGAAAGTCCTGATGTTCTACCATTTATCATCTGGACATTGCCTTATTTTTATTACCAAAATGGTCAAACAAAGTGACACCATGAGCAGCTTAGTGCAATTAAACACGTGTAGGCTTAAGCTAGATTTGATATAAACCATAGGTCATGTAAAATCCGCTGTTTGAATGTTAAAAGATTATAATGTTAATTTTTAGCTACTGCGCGCTTCGCTCCGCGTAATGTGGTGCAGTGATTTGATTGGTCTCCACAGAGGAGAATGAATGGGGTGACATCTCGGAACATGATCAGGTCGACGCCTTGGGGGCAGAGGCTGTAGGCACATTTTTTTACTTTTATGAATACGACATGGCTGTGGTGCTAAACCTAATGAGTAACCTTGAATCCACACCCCGAGTGCCTGTAAGGTTTAGCCATCCCCAAAGTCCCAGTACTCGACATGAGATGATGTAGAACTTAGTACCGACAAGGCATTCACAAAGAACCGGTAAATGTTAAACGATGTATGGCATTAATAAACATTGTGAAAATTACAATGAGACAGCGCACAATAACACGTTTGAGGATAAAATGTGACGTTTAGTTTTATCAGATATATATACACACAACCTGGGAGATAACTTAGCTTTTTAGTCAGCCCAATTTGGGACATGATAGGCGGGCACATCGTCTGCTAAATATGTGCCACAATACTTAAGCGAATGATATCGCCCAACCCATGTGTTGGTAGCCTATACTTCTATCTGGTCATTTGTGACGCTCGGGGCAACTCGCCAGAGGGTTCATGTGATTCTCCCGCTGTTTCCACTGACTGACGAGTCCGTGCGTTTGTGCTTTGGGAACCACACAGCCCAGGTTCGCGTCCCCCAGAGGTAGGCTGCATTTTATGAAATGGGATTGTAGTTAATATTTGTGTTTGTTAAGTTGTGGATATGCTGTCAAGTTATTTACATAATGTACATACTTTATATTATATTTGTATCAGCGGCTTCCTATGGCATGCCTTGCTTAGTCATCTGTGTAGTCTAAAACAATATTGATGCTTCTATCCGTGACCTCTGAGATGCAAAGGATTGCGATTGGCTACATCTCGAGATGAGACGGCAGATTAGATCACATACAATTTTTAGTTAACGAGAAAACTAATTGTAATTGTATTGTAGTTTTTAGCTAAAACTATTAACTCCGAGAGTTGTGAACACACCATGCAGCATCCTTATCTAGCACAGCAGCCATGGCTTATTCAACTTGGATCCGATAAATTCATGCACTTTGTGTCTAGGATGGTTTCTTTTTAATTTATTTAATCAGGTTGTATTGGAGAACTTTACACAATATTTTGGGCTGCTGTTTTAACTTAAAGTCGGATTGCAGTTAAAAAGGTGTTTCTATCGATATTCAGATTCGTCGATAGCGTCATATCTGACCGAATGGGGAAAAACGAGAGGATATCTAGAATCAGATAGTAAATTAAATTGGGGAATAAACGTGGGTTACACAGAGATAAAGAACCGTCTTAAAAGTGCATCATCAGCCAAATTAAATATAAAGAAAAACATATGTATGACATCAATTGAGTTATTTAGTTCTTTAACAAACTTGCATTTTTCTACACAACAGTTACAGTTCTTAAGGATTATGAAATGTGTTACTTTTCTGCAAGGAGGCTACCGCCATGACCTAGAGATTAATAATAACGTGCAGCCAAATTAGTAATGACCCTTTTCTTTTTGACCCATCCAATTCCCATTTAAAGAAAATAAACAGAAATGGCATTATCAAAATTAACAAAAAAGTTTTTCCTATAGCCATACATGAGCCTCCTGCACATATGCACTGGAAGTTTGGCCCACTCTTTGGCAAACTGCTCCAGGTGTCCCAGAATTGAAGAGTGCATCCCAAATACTGATTTCAGATCTCTCCACAGGTTTTCAGGGAGAATTGCTGGCCACCACAGGACAATCTCGCATTTTGTTTTGAACCTTTATTGCCTGACTGCAATTTTTTTGGCAGATTACACTCCTGCTTTTTTATGTCTCTCTGTCAGCAGAGTCCTTCTGAGTCTTCTACCATGCAACCCTTTTCAATGAGTTGGCGTTAAATGGTCTGATTTGAAATTGTCCTATCTTGTGTCTGAAAGTTTGGAATTTGTGTGGCAGTTGATCCAGATGCAGTCTCCACCATTCAAACGGTCTTTCACTCATCACGTCCAAGTAGGTACTGGCTACAGTAGCATGGGTCTGACCTTCAAGGAAGAGCAGCTCAGTCTTTTCTAGGATGAGCTTGAGATGGTGGGTCAGCATCCAAGCAGAGATGTTAGAGCCTTGGAGACCACTATTAGTGAGCACCTAAGACAAAGATACTCTCCTTGGCATTTGGTAGGAGAGGCCTGGTAAGATAGAGTCCAACATCCAGCCCGGGTAGAGAGAAAGGAATGATAAAAACAGAGGAAAGACAGTCAGCTTGGGTGGTGCAAAGAGCCTCTGTGACAGAGGAAAGTGGTCTCAGTTGGTTAAATCCAAGAAAATTGTTTTAAGAGAGATAACAAGAGTTGGTCAGAGACAGCACATTTAGGTGTTTCAGATATACAGGAAGGATTACTGGTCTCAAAGAGGAAGTTGGAATTTGGAGAACTTCAGAATCTGGGGGAGGGTATGGGATCAAGAAGTTAAGTTATGGGGCAACTGAACAATATGCTACTCACAGGATTTCATCTGGAAAGAAAGAGGTAAATGTGTAGACACATTTGGTGTGAGGGGCCAGTGAACTCAATAGTTGAAATTAATTAAATCTGGATGTCATCAAACGTCTGCTTGACACAGTCATCTGCAAAGAGGGTAGATGGAGGTGAAGGATTTAGACAAGTGGAGAAAATGGCAAAGTGTTTCCTGAGGTTAGAGGAAGAGAAAGAACTTTGACAATTTAGTAATGAGAAGAAAGTGGCTTCTTAAACAGCTGGTACAGGTGAAGGTAGTGAGGCGGTAGTGAAAGAATGACAAGTCATCTGGAAGTTCAGTTTTCCTTAATTTAACTGCCCCCACCATTATCCATGGGAAAACAGAGTCTCCTAGCAACGAAGAGGGATGGCCGATTCAGCCAAAATAAAGGGAATGTAAGAAGCATTGAATGTGGACAGGGAAGTGTAGGGACAAAAATGTAGAATAAAGAGAGAGAGAGGGGAATTTAACAGATGGAAGCAATAACAGGATAGAAGAGGAGAGAGTAGTCGAGTAGAGAGTCTGAAGGTTGCAACAGTGCTTAACCATCTGGGTGGGGCTGAGTGGATAGGGTTAGAGGAGATAGAAAGGAAGAGACAAACTAGCAGTGATTAAAGACCTGCAGGGAGGATGAAGTGAGATTAGGGTACAAACAATAAGGTACAGATGAGGGCAGATGCATTGTCTAGCTTATGCCTGGGAGAGGACTGGCAAAGGGCTTCGTCAGAATACAGAGGAAGTGGAATGAAAAATACGGATGCTGATTAAGCCTACCAAAAATCTGAGAGGTAAACTAAAGTCAGGGAGTGAGGTCATCAAGGTGCCAAGCTCATCGAAGTAGTCTCCAAGGGCATCTGACGGGTGATACATGAAAACTATTTTGAATCGGAATGTGACAATAACTGCGCTGATTTCCAAAGGGGACTGTGACTCATGAGCGACGAGGAAGAGAGAAAATCCCTACTTTTGAGAAATAAGTGGCCCTGTGCTACCTATTTGTAACCAAGATGACCAAACGCTGTAAAGAGCGTAGCGGCGCAACTGACTTAAAAAACAACACACTCGTGGGGTGATTCAGGTGCAGGTTGCCGCTAAATGAGTGGTACATGGAAGCATAAGTCACAACTGGCATCCCTGATGCAACTCTAGCCAGCGAGGCATTGCGGTATACCGATACATGTAAGTGGTTGAGGTTCGATCTTGCTCGTGGAAATCAATCCGGGAATAGTTTGCATTCGCAATGGCTACATCCATCAGACACTACATCGACACCCAACAGGCTGCTGGGAAAACTGCCGAAGCTCACCGTAGTCCTGGCTGAACCTCGCAAAGCAGGCATCCTCTGCGCATGGCTGCAAATAGACCACCACTAAGACAAAAAAAATAGCTATCTTCATCAAAACTGATAAATAAACTGGTATATTTGGCAAAACTTTATTGGCATGCGTATACTGTACACTAACCCTGCATTTGCACTTTGAATAACAGCTTTGTTAGTGGTTTGTAATTTAAAGTATTAAGGGCTCGTTTCACAGACACAGATTCACAACAAGCTCAATTAAGTTTTCTATTGAACTTGATTTACTCCTAGACTAGGCTAATTCTGTGTTTGTGAAACCGTCCGTTAGTGTTCTATGATATTTGTTCCCTATCTCCTTTCCAATTCAGTACTCAAAATAAAGGTCATTGACCTCTGTTGAGCTGTGTGTTTTCATACAAGAATAATGTTTGTATTTGCATTTGGGATTGCTTGTCAAACTAGCATCATCGTTATTGTAAAGGACAATCAAATGATTAAACCTGAAGATTTTCTAATGACTGTGTTCTAAACCCTAAATCTTTTGTACCCCTGTGGTCCAAAACATACACTTGGCCTTATCTTCTTGTAATTGGCAATGCTTTAGCCTTGATGTTTGTCACATTTAGCCTGTTGAATTGACCTAATGACAGGACTATTGCTTTTAGGATATTAGCTTATTGCTTGCCAAAATGTACGCGGATTGGCGTCTTTGATCAAAATGATCACAGGCATTTTGTGGACATACTGCACATACTGTATTCTGTCAACACACTTTAGACGACCTAGTCGTTCTCCAGCAATGCTGCTTGAGAATGGTATTGTATATACTAAAGAGGTATAGTGTCTTTCAGAGCATGCAAGCGTGGCTTTTCTAGTGAATTGCAATGTTTGATCCATAGACACTGTTTCCTCTCTCTTCTGTATTCAGGTTGGAAAATGGAGACTTTAAATCATAGACTTAACACCTACATAGACTCATGGATGGGTCCCAGAGGTAAGTGGTAATGCTGTTTTATTATTTTTTATTGGTTCGAAGCCATTAGTGATACACCATAATCCTTACATTATTAACAGATTAAACTATCAATTATTATTGTGTATCACAATTGATTTCCTTTTGAAATAGATACATGGTCCTGTAGTGGAATACTGTGAGTATCCTTATGTAGACCTGGGTACAGCTAGTTGGCCCCATGGAATTATATGTGTCTATAGCTAGCAAAGCATCTAGGCTTTGTTTGCTGTGAATTACCAAAAATAAAAACAGTGACTATTTCCAAATTATCTTTGCGGAAATCTCATGTCAGCATTTTAGTAAATATTTCTGAACTTGATCAGGTATCTTTTAATGTCTGGTAAATTGTTTATATAGGAGTCGAATTTTGCTTTTCCATATTGTATAATGTACTATTTCCTAGGTCGCATAAATAACTGCCAATTGGGGCCTGAGTCAGTGTTTTGTTGGTATGCAGGTTATCCAAACCTATTACTGTTAGATCTGTATCATTGTTGCCAAAAATAAACCTTATTTGGGAATGGAGATGAATTTCAACACAATTTCTTCCCAATTGATGGATTTCAACATAGAAACAGAGATAATTTTTCACAGATTGACTACTCCACTACCTTATTCACAGAGATGGCTACTCCACTACCTTTTTCACAGAGATGGCTACTCCACTACCTTTTTCACAGAAATGGCTACTCCACTACCTGTTAATTCCCATTATGTCTTCTCTAAACACATAATCCCACTGATACCTAGGTTTACATTTATCCATGTTTCTGTTATGATCAAAAAAATCCTGATTAACCCAAATACTAAACTTGATACGATCCGGTTTAGAAAGTAACCAACATTTAGTTAAATCAGCTAAGCCTTTTATGAGTTTAAAAGTTCCAACTTTGCACACCAAAGCTGGGAAAATCCATTTAAGAAGAGCGATAGGCATTGAATTACCAGGATATACAGCACTATGTCCTTGTCTGTACCGTGTGGCGTGACAGGAGAGCATCCCACTCTGACCTCTAGGTTGTCATTAATATGTAACCTAGATAGTTACATCATGCAGTTCTCCCTATATCTTTCAGATGAGAGGGTACGTGGATGGCTGCTGCTGGACAACTACCCTCCAACCTTTGCCCTGACAGTGATATACCTGCTGATCGTATGGGCGGGGCCAAAGTTCATGAGACCCAGGCAGCCACTGTCTTGTCGTGGTTTCTTGGTGGTCTACAATCTGGGCCTTGCGCTGTTGTCCCTCTATATGTTTTTGGAGGTACTTCTGTTCTGATATCATAAATTGTACAAATACATTGGAGAACTGGGTGAATAGTAGTGACTGGATGAGTGACTGATACAAGTGGGGAAATTCTTGTTTCATTTCGTTTAAGGACTGGGGATTTTTTTTAAATCTTTGATTCTGAGGAGATAAATTGGATTGTGCATTTGAGCCATCCCTGAGACACTGCTGTGGAGGAGTGAGTGTGGCACAGCTAGTCTCTGACCGGATCGTTGTTAACACAAAGGAATCTCTCACCAAACATCAACAAAGCCCTTAGTTGTTCTCTGAAAACCTGCTGCTAATTCTGAAATGGTGGACATGATTTTTCTGGTACTCTTTGTGAGCCCAGACAGTGGATGTCTATGCAAGTAGTCTATTGCATTATCACTAGTTCTTGTGTAAGTGTGGGTCATTTTTCTGCAATGAAATTGTATAACAGAGTTAGCTGTCACTTCAGTTTGTAGTGTCATCTCTTGGTAGTAAATATGGCAGTGCCAGGGAATTCTCTCACCCCTGATTGTCCTGTTATTTCCCCAGGCCCTATCAAACAATTTACCTAAACAGTGCCCGTGAAAGGGTTATTCTGATGAGCAACATTGCCTAATCTCTATGCACCTGTAAACTGTCATTTGCTTTGTAAATCATTAAGCTTGCACATTCTTTGTTTTTGCCTTCTAAGACATCCCACCAGATTTCAGTACAAAGCAGTTTCTTGTTGCCATCACCTGTCCACTCACCCTTAGAAATAGTTCTTCCACAAAGTTGTAGTTGCGGTTTAAAATATCCATTCTTAAAACCAAAACAACCAACAAATAGACCTGACAGGTTTGTACCTTTGTTTAGTTACTGTAGACGCAAGCTGGCCGGAATGATGGCTAAGTGGCTCTCATCACTTAGTCAATTTACAGCATTGATTGGAATATGTTGGCACTTACAAACTCTTTGAAGAAACTTTGATGTGTCCTCTGAATGTATGGGATTAGCCAGTTTAATTGTAGAGCACAACATCTGCCAATCCCAGGTCTGTCCCCTTTTCTGGTTACATCCCCATAGTCACATGCAGGGCAATCACTCTCCTGGTGCCACGATCATCGGGGGTAATCCCACTGTGTGCCTCAAAGTCATCAGAATAATTAGCTCTCTGCTTCGCCCTGCTTTTTCTCAATCCTTTGCTATCGTGGGTCCTGTCTCTGCCGAAATCAGTAAAATACAAAAAAAGCTTAATGCTCCTCTGAAAATGTTTTAATCAGTTGGCCCAAAACGCAGACAGACAGGCCACGCTGATCCTGATCACGAATTGTGCTCAGAGTTTGGTGATGTCCTCAAACGGAGGTCACACTGAGCACATAACACGGCCAGACTAATGCACTTTAAGCTGAACCTGAATCTGGCCATGTCCTTTACATGCTTTACATGTAATCCTTTGGTTTTGTCAGTTATTCAAGGCAGTGGTGAACAAAGGCAAAGCTATTTCCATTCGTCCCAAAGTTGATGAGATGTGTGAACAACGTCCCTATTTAGAAACAGTGGCATCACCGACCATCTCAATAACAATAAACAATGCAAGGTTCACAGTGTTGCAGTGGCGAAAAGAAGGTACTGATATTCTCTGGGAAACTGAAATAAATTGAACGAAACACAGCATTACTCAGGGATGTAACGCTGTCCATTACTTGCTCCGTCTAGACCAGAACACATTCGGTGCACCTTGAATAGATTCAACACTTGTCTGAACCTCTATCGGAGGGATGTAACAAATTCTATACTTTTTAGTTTTGATAGAAATGTATCAGGCTCCAGTCCAGAATTTACCTTAAATGTCCAGTTGGTTTGAAATTCTGAGGCAGCCATAGCATATTGTGAAACATCAGCAAGTGTGAGCGGTCTTCGTCATTGAAGCTCCTGCCAAATGTGCCCCAACAATCACCCCTCCTTTCAAAGGCACTGATGTCTCTTGTCATGTCAGCCAAATAGTGGGCAACTGGGGCTCTTCAATTTGCCAGGGAATGTGTACAATGTCATTGCGCCAGATTTACCCTGAGAGCTAATTTTCAGCTGTTGTCACTGAGCATGAACCATGACTCTAACCATAATGGTATGTTAATTCTGCAGTTGCATGGAAGCACCTGCTTTCAATAAACCAGGTATCCCTAATTTACTTAAATGTTGACAGTGACTTTTGTGATCGGAGAAAACAAACGGATGTTAAAAGTGTCGGATTTGTATTATGACACAAGCAATACAATAATGAAATGGATGTGATGTTAAATACTCCAAGGGCATTGGAGTATTTAGGGATGTGATTTAAGTTGTATCCAGATGCTAAACACATGGGATTTTTTTTTTTTCTAAATCACCTTGTTGCCTGTCCCCAGATGGTGTCTGCTGTGTGGGTCGGGGGTTATCGTTTCTACTGCCAGGACACGCGCAGCGCAGGAGAAGCAGATACTAGGGTAAGAGGGCATTATACCACTACGTTTTATCAACCCTATGTTTAACATTACGTTTAAGATAAGTGAAAGTGTGTAAAAAATATTAAAACAAGAAAGCAGGCAAGCCTAGTTTGGCCTGCCCACAATGGAAAGTGTTCCCCTCTTGAGAGTCGAATCCAGTCGCCCACGTGGAAGGCTGTGTCGTTAACCACTACACCACAGAGCGGTACATTTGACAGGTGTCCGTATATCCTCTCGTGTCTACCCTGAACAAATCCCCTTTTGCCACTGGCTGTTTAATCAGTTAACTGGCCATTTGTGAATGATCTTGATACAGTTAAACTGACTAAAATTTCTTACTAAGTTTACATCCACCACAAATAGCGTCTATGAACTGTGTGGCATTTGCGTATTAGCCAGTAATAGGTCTACTACCTTACTGGAATATTCACAAAAATTGAGCAATTGCTAGCAAGACTGCCAAAGCTATTTCATTTCATGCCATAACAACATACTTTTTTCTTTCATTCGTGAAATTCGTGACATTGATACAATAACTATCAATAAAGGTGACGATAGCTAACTTTTTCATCAAGTGAAAAGACAATAGAAATGTGGAATCTACCAGAAATAGTTGCAATACTGTACAACCGACATTTTAAATTGTATTAATAAATGTTGTTGCTCTCAACAGATTCGAACTTAGGCATTCCACATGTGAGGCGCTGTCTTTAACCACCATGCCACGGCATTACACGTTCCATCAGTTGCTAGACACCATGTGTCAATGAACTGTAATTCTTATTAAGTTTACCTCCAACATAGTGTCTATGAACTGTATGGTTTTTGCCACTGGCCATTTTAACAGCCAATTAGCCAGTAATAGGCTTACTAGTATCTACTAACTTCCTAGGAATAATAAGAAGAATTGAGCAATTGCTAGCGAGACTGAAGATGAACATTTCCATGCCAGAAACTGTCGCAATATAACCATATACAATTTTAGTTAAGGCTTACTATAACATAACTACTGTATGTGGTAGCCAGCAAATGAGTTTGTCTATCGTGACCCAAATGCATGCATTGACGCATACTTCGTAAATCCACCAGAAACAGTCCCAATATAACCGTGAACTGTTTTATTTCAGGCTTACTATAATGTAGATATTGAAGGTTTTAGCCAGCAACATTTTTGTCTATACGAAATAATTCATAATGCATACTTTGCTTTGCTTGTGAAGAGATACAGGTCCGCTCTTTAACCACTACGCTATTTAACAAGGGGGAGTCAGTAAGTCACTCACTCTGTAAGAAACATTCGCTCTTCTTGGCCGGCTCCGGGTTACGCAGTCCAGCAAAAATGCATTGTCACCAGACAACAGGCTTTCATTAATCACCCTTTGTTGATTTTAAAAACACAAATAAAAAAATATATTCTAATTAGGAAATCAAATTTACTACGGTACTTAGTTTGAATTACTTTTATTGAGTTGTTCTTGTCCTGGTGGCTTCCAATTCTACTGGTTTACTTAATGTCAGCCAGTACCTGATAACAGCTACTGGCTAATAAAAGATAAAAACGAAAGGGTCAGCCAGCCAGTCTGTTTAATCTCTGCTGCTGTGCTCTGTCATCAGTAGTAACTCCGTTTAATGTCCCTTCGGAACATTGGACACTGAGAAGGAAGTTGTTCAAACTAAAATGTGCAGTTAAATTGCAGTTCTTCACTGATTGATTTTTACCTGCTGATACAAAAGTGGACAATTGTAATCTTTTTAATCTTTGTCCTTAAACGAGATTTCAAGGGCAGTTCTGTGCAGATTAAAATGTTTGATCCCTGAACACATTAAAAAAAAATGTGTGGAATGATTTGCTCTGGCACATTTTTTATAAGATGAACTACAAATCTGGCATGTACTGTCCCCTGGAAATGATCGCCATCCTTGGTGAAGATGACACATACTAAAAATAAAACTGTAACCTTAAATCAAGGTTGAATGGTTAAATGAAAAAAACATGAAAAGGAACCAAGTAAGCCTACTGTAGTTCTGCTGGCCAGCCACTAGAAGGGATGAATGTTGTCCTGCAGGCTGGATTCGATCCGCAGTTTATGTGACACACTGTGTCTTTAACCACTACGATATTCGAACAGCGATTGTGGATGCATGTGATTCGTGTGTAGAGATGTGGTGTTTATTTACATTTTCAAACCAGTTAGTCGACACACTACAGTTCCCTACATTAGTTAACAACCAAACCAACAACAGGCCTAACAGGATCGCTACACCATAATCAACACATTACATTAGAAAGAGGTTACTGTAGACGGCTAGCTAACGGCTATACAGTACCTATAATGAAAACAGTTACTCAAATCACTCCATGGCTGGTTTGTTTCTTAAGAAAATGCATAGACAGTTGAAGAGCTAACCATTACACCATGTGAACCGCGCTGTGTAAATCGAAAACGAGAGCAATATGTTTGTCACCGGTGCATTTCGTCCACCGCAATGTAACGCCAAGTTCTAGTCTCTCCTGAACAAATCCTAATGCCTAATTTGTTTGGTTCATGGCAAGGATCGAAACCTGGTCACAGTCCGCATTTCTAACCACTATGCTATTTTGCAATGCGTAGTCAGTTAGTCTCTCACTCACCCAGTAAGAAATATTTCCTCTTCTTCGCCAGCTCCATTTACACAGTCGGCAAAAATGTGTACATATTCTTGGCACACCTACATTTAGCACTTTTTGCACCCTTCCGTTGCCAAGACAACAGAACTTAGTGTTTTTCTGTTTCTAATGTTCTAATGGATCTGAGTCCCTTAATTGGCGTTCTATGCAGAATCTCCCCAGACGCTCCGAGTCCTTTGTTCTTGTGTCTGGACCGTCCTCCTCATCTCGCCCCAACTGGGGTTCGGACAGTGGACTGGGATGTTCAATGGAAAAGCTTTATAATGTGGTCAGTGAGCTGTTCCTGTGTGGATTTGGAGGAATGCTTTGGATCATTCTTCGCCTGGAAAATCCAATGACAACACAGTGGACTCTGGTACTGGAACTCTGGTACTGGAACATGATTACCAGGGCCTTTGGAAGTAAAACAGTAGCATAAAAATCCCATATCCACCATACATCAAGGATAAAGCTAATTTTTTTGCATGGCCATCCATCTTTTGCTCCAAACCTACCTCTGGTGGTTTTGTCCAAAAAGGTATTTTTTTGTCTGATCTGACTATAGAACTAGTTCTCACTAATACCCTTTTCAAATGTATAGACTGTTGGGCCTTGGAAGCGCTTCAATTATGGCATAGTTGTATACCTGGAATCAATCGGCCATAAACAGCATTGTCAGTGAAACATCACAAACACTATGCCTTAGATATGAATGTTAGCAAACTTTTGACTATTTTATTATGTGTGTTCTCAGACTTCCCCAGGATGTTAGATTTAAACAGGAAGTCATGGATGACCACTTTAAAGTACCGAATGAGTTGGATGAATTTGGAAAAGCTTTGGTTCATAGGAATTTCACTGGGGCCAATAATTTGGATTTTTTTTCTTGATTAAGAAATATTTTTTGATTTTATGACAACGTCATTCACAATGTCATTGTAAGATCCAACTGATAAACCAAAAAATATACATATCCTTTTTACCCCCTCATCTTTACCAGTGTGCCAATAATTCTGTAGGGAACTGCCTGTTTCTCTGAAGGAGCATTCAGGATGTATGCAGGAAAAAAGTCAATTATGTATTGAAAAAAACCGCTTGACCCTGCTTTTTTCTCATCTCAGATCATACATGTCCTGTGGTGGTACTACTTCTCCAAGATCATAGAGTTTATGGACACCTTCTTCTTCATCTTACGGAAGAACAACCATCAGATTACATTTCTGCACATCTACCACCATGCTAGCATGCTCAACATCTGGTGGTTTGTCATGAACTGGGTGCCCTGTGGTCACTGTGAGTGCTTTCACACATCGTTTCCTTTCAATCCTCAGCACTGTAGAATAAGTGATTTTATATAATGAATTATTTACAACCACAAACGCCAAATCTACTCAACCTTTACTCAGTCCCTGTGTTTGAAAATAGGGTAGGACAGAAGCCTATATACATGGTATATTTAATAAGCAATAAAGCACGAGGTGATGTAGTTGATTGCCAAGATACCGCAACGCAGAGGGCCTGGAAGCAGCCATTAGCCATGGCACACTGGCCATATACCACAAACCCAAGAGTGGCCTTTCTTTTACTATTAAACACTGGTTAAGCATTCTTGAAACTGTTGTTCTATCGGTGCTTGAGTGAATTTGGTCAGTTAGAAGCAGGTGTTAGGAGCAGGCTGCTATTTTAGAACTGCGCAGCATGTGTTTTTTCAGTAAAACACTGTACCTTCATCTCCAAATTGTTTTACCCTCTCACCTTGGCACATGGCGTCCTAGAATAGAGAGCTGTCCTATGTTTTACTTCTCGCTGTGTTTTACTGAGGACTCCCTGAGAATGAACGCCTCAGCAAAACCTTACCGAATAACATCGTCACTAATATTTCCGTAAATAAATCATTGGTACCCCATCTTCTGTCTCTTCCTCAGGCTACTTTGGTGCCTGCCTGAACAGCTTCATCCATGTCCTGATGTACTCCTACTATGGGCTCTCTGCCATCCCATCCATGCGGCCTTATCTGTGGTGGAAGAAGTACATTACACAAGGACAGCTGGTGAGCCTATAAAGCCTACAAAACAGACTTTCGCATTCAAAGTTACCATTCAGTGTATAGTTAATCCACAGTCAGGGTTTTAGTGACCGTGACAAAGCTGAGATCAAGCAAAACATGAAGCGTACAAACACCGAGGGCCATGTTTGTTCCAATCCCTCCTGCCCTCTGCACTGTTAACCGTCGGCTGTGAGCATTGTTGTAAATGCGCTGAATTGAAGAATTGGCAATTTCGAGATGTTCCTAACCGTCTTGGATTATATCTGCTCTGTCCCCCTGGTTAGTCTACAAACAATGAATTACAGTTGTGTCATTTCCTCACCAGATTCAATTCTTTTTGACCATGACCCAGACGGTCTGTGCAGTCATTTGGCCGTGTGGTTTCCCCAAAGGTTGGCTGTATTTCCAGATATCCTATATGGTCACACTTACTGCCCTTTTCTCAAACTTCTATATTCAGGTGAGTAAATATTTCTTAGAAACATTATTTTCATTCATTATTGTTTTAGAGAGTATTTTACTTTTACTTAAACGGTGACAGGGTTTAACAGCGGATTTTTCTTCATTTCTGGCTCCTTTTAATGTTTTTCGACTTGTCCTTTCTGTTCTCTAGACATACAAGAAACGCAGTGTTTTACAAAAGAAGGAGTGTCATCAGAATGGCTCCACATCTCCATTGAACGGCCATGTCAATGGGGTCACTCCCAATGAGACCATTACGCACAGGAAAGTGAGGGCGGACTGAAGCTTGAGTGACCTCACAATCCAAACTGTTTTACATATCTAAATGTATGACTTACCATGACGACATGCTAGGAGAGACAAGCAAGTTTATTCAAAATAGACAAAAAAGCCATAATTATCTGAGGAGATTCCAAAAGTTTTGCACACCTGTTATTATTCATATTGAATCAAATTTCATTACAGCTAATTAACAAGAATAGCAGAAGGAATACAGTACAGGAGAGTACACTAGCTCCAAAGACCCATATCCTCTTAAGGCTGCAATGTTAGTTTTAATTATACTTATTTCCTTTATTCCTTTGTTTTTAAATTCACTACATATGCACGTATCTACATGCTTTTCCATTAGGATACGATTTTGTATAAGGACCGTCTATCTCAAATGAACCCGGGATGTTATTACAGTCAGGTCCTGTTTAACATGAACCATTAGTTGTTGTTTTCCTTTAATCCATGTAACTACCATGTGCATAGGAGCCAATGCTGTCCCAGAGAATATATTCAGTGATTGACATTATCTAGTGAGTAGGGCACATCTCCTTAGAGAGGTTCATCTTGATTGTATGCCTCTTAAAATGCATTACTCGGGAGGGCTATCATTCAAAACCAGTTGCAATAATAGCTTTGACTATATCACTTGATCAGGTTCGGAAAGTATTTTGCCATCAAATGTGAACGAGATTTGTGTTTTAGGTGTTGCTTTAGATATTGCTATTGTAGTAGCAATAGTTTACATACAGGACAGATGCAGGTAGCAAATCCAAAATCTGAAGGAATTATGTGACTTCAGTTACACGCGTGTGACATTATAACAGCCCATTGCTAGTAGCTACTACACAAGACTTTCCCCTACTATAGCAAGTTTGTTTGTTAATATCTAATAATTTTCCATTGTAAAATATTCATGACAAACGTTATTGCAGCATATTTATACTGCATTAATTATAGTCATGGATTGCATTCAAAATAGTCTATTGAAATACATTTGTCCTCAAAAATCAGAATTAAGCCGCTGAAAATAAATTCGGACATTTTTAGTGTCTCTCGGCAGCAGTCATCTCAGTAATAGAGTGATCTGTAGTTCAGCAATTGAAATTTCAACCTCAACTTAATGGAATGCAGAAATGATGAACGAATACTGTACACAGACGTGTAAACTAAAATGTAAAGTATTTAACGTAGTTTATACAGTATGCATGTTTAATGCCGTATTTTAAAGAAACTATTCACTCTTACACTCATGTATTTGCTTCACTCATTAGATAAAAAATCACGCTACATCTTACACCATGACGTTTAATGTGACAATTGTGCTTTCTCCAAAGCGCCGCCTTAACAATGTTGCTACTTTTGTATATGAATGCTAAACTTGCTTCATTAAATGTAGACTCGGCTATATAATGCAGAAGTAAAGAGCATAAGGGTTCGTTTTCGTCATTAAGCGCTAAACATCTATGCTCTACTTTGCCTCAGCTTCTGTCTTGTGACTGCTGTGTAGAAGCATTAAATAAAACTGTACCCATGCCAAGATACTGTATAACTGTGGAAAAACGAAGTCATGCATATTGCTTGTCTCAATGTTGCTCAAGATATCGTCGTTTCTCTTGAGTCTGCTTTTATACAATATACCATGTCATGGTTGAATACTCATTTTTGATTGGCTTGAAGACGTGCATAATTTTCGCACTGTATATCCAAAAGATAGATTTGAATCGCCACCGCATTCTTGCTAGCTACATTTTTTATCACACACACACACTTGCGCACGCACGCACGCACACACACACACACACACACACACACACACACACACACACACACACACACACACACACACACACACACACACACACACACACACACACACACACACACACACACACACACACACACACACACACACACACACACACAGGCAAATGATACTTTCATTTTTAATTATTGCCATAGGGCTTGATTTATTTTGTGGAAATAACTTTGTAAGTGAGATGTTTCCGGGCCGCGCATTATTTTCCTGAAAATGGAGAGCCACATGTTTATTCACATTATTGTAGTCCACATATGCCTTTGTCATAAAATACAGGAGCCAAATTATCAACTTCTGTTGTTGGCCGACCAATTGATAAAACATTTTATACTGATTGATCTTTTAAATAATCACATGAGCTTTTTTCACATCAGATATTTTTCAGAGCTCATCCAATTAGTCCAGTCCAGTAGTTAAAATGTTAGCAATGGGTTGCTTGTCAAAATGTAACGCTTTGAAAGCCATTTACAGTAACTAATCACTGAAATATTGAAGTGCTTATCTATGTTAGCTAGTTGAATGATTTTATCAATTACTGAAATGTGGTTGGATGAATAACTCATTTTGAGAAACAGAATTACTCATGTATGGACAGCAAGGATCAGCTTTATATAGTAGTCTCTAGAAATGTTTTCAGCTTTCCAACAATGCAAATAAAGTCAGTTGTGAAGCTTTTGCATTTATGATGTCACAAAGATTGCAGTTAATAAAATCTTGACTGTTTCAACTGTATATCCTTTGGTGTATTTCAGGCATTGTTAAAAGTCAACTATGAAGTGACAGCCAGTACTCAATTGCACAAGGAAATGTGGACAATTAGAACTGGTTGATTTGAGTCTGAATTACATCACTTTGTATTAAACAAAATCTATTAGGTTAACGTTTTGATCATCACCTTTAATTGTGAGGAATTTAAAGCCATTATGGGTGAACCATAGGGTCAGCACCAGAGCTGACCAAAAGGTGCTCACATAAGTATTAAGTACTCCATGGTGAAAATGTCTAATCGCATATCTCTTTTTTATTCCATCCCATAATAATGAATTGTACTTACGACTTTGCAGAGGGGGCATAGTTATATCCAGGCTGCACTGCCAGTGGTGTACGTGAAGGCAGGTGAGCTGGACTCATTTATACAGAAACAGTCTCTGTGGTGATTTGTCACCTAGGTCACCACAGCAGGACGAGCTAGCTCATAAATCCATTGTACTCAGCAGAAAATGGCCTTAAGAGACAGTTACAATTACAAGACAACACCTGTGAGTCATAACACTGCATCCAACGATTTCTTTTGTGACACAGGAACTGTCCGGGCCCCGTTCTATCACCTCACTAAATCAGTGATGCATGGCATCACATTCATGGGTTGAACATCTGATCAGAAAGTCATTGGTCAGACAAACCGGTTTAAATTCAAAGTTACCAGACGGTTCTTACAGCAAGATAGGATCATTGTTCATCCTTGGTATGCACTACTCTCCTCTCCCCCCGCCCTTACACTGTGTGTACAGGCCCTTTAAGGCCATCCATATGTTCTCTACTCACCTCATTGATTACATTTTAGATCCTTTGTGCACTATGCCTTATGTACTGTATTAAATTACAATGTTAAGTAAGGCAAGTACCTGTATAGAACACACAATTTACCCCAATATACAGTACTCAGTCATTCACTCCATTAGTGTCATCATTTCAAACTTGTGGGGATCTCAGATGACTTCTTTGTTCGCACGCATTACAGGGAGAGATACTCTTTTCAGTCTATACGCTGATCAATGTGTTATAATCAAGAAGGCTCTGAGTGTGAAAACAATTATTTACGATTGGAAAAGGTTTATAACAGCGCAATGAGAACACACCCCAGCTCTGCACATGAACAACTACCAAAGGTCATGTGGAAAGTTGGATTTTATTACTCCTTTAAATCTCTTCGGATAGGAAAGCTCATTTTAAGGATCATTACTTCTGTGTAGATTCATTTTTCACAAAAGAAAAGCCTTGTCTCTGTGAGGTCGTGATGCCACCCAGCAATTTTCCAATCATGATATTTTGTTATCTGATATAAATTGTGCGGTTAGATCAAAGTTTTTCTTCCAAATCTGTTTAATCTTTTCAGCCCTCGGTTCCAAGAATATGTAGTAAGTGGATTTTGTTTTCCCTGTTAACAGAATTTGATTTGGAATTATTCAATAGGAATGCATTTGCATAATGGGGCAAAGTGTTGTTTTATGATTGGAGTTGCGTAATAGGAACTCTCCTGTTTGCAGTGTGTGGGCACAAACTTTTCGTCTTATATTGATAGTAAAACAACTCAACAGAATTCCCACTTTTGTTTATTCCAGTCAAGTTACCAGATGGGAGAAAAATGCTTATTAGAGAATTAACAAATAACGTGAAAACAGTCATTGTTGGTGAAAAGTCTAATTATTATTATCATTATTATTATACCGGACACCGTTGCATTCTTTAAAAAGTCAAACCTGCCAAAGAATTTTGATTTGCTGGGATAACCATAGTAGAACCAAGTGGCAACATTACAACATTAGAAGCAGATGCAAGTTGATTGGTATACATTCATAAAAAAATCATTATTCAGCCCAACAGCCAACAGGCAGAGAAATTTGCATTTAGCATAGGTTTTGTGTAAACTTCTGTGGTAGCTACGCTACTTCGGTAGTGACATGTGTCTCTCTCAGCTACCCTACAGTGGGCGTTCAGAAAAAGCCGTGTAGCTCTTCACACGTGCAAAGTAGAAAGATGCATACATCTGGTCCAAATCGAAGGCAGTGACAACAGTCTCTCCAGTGGATCTATGAAAACATGAATTTCACACTTTACATTGCTTCAGGAGATGGATAGACCTGAGAACTAAATGCAAATTGAAATTTCCAAAGTATCCCACTTGCAATGACCTCTATATATAACAATGTATGGTCAAAACTCAACTAGGTAATGTATTACCGGTAGGTGATGTGGCAGGAATGGTGGATCCAATTCAGCTTGTTGAAGCTCTGGCGCCCCCCGGAGGACAACTGCAGTCCCACGTGAAAGCTGTGCTCCGTCTCGGGCACCGGTGGGTTCCGCCTGCAGAACCGAGAGTTTCTCTGGTACTCTGCCACCTTCTGCCAAGAAAGAAAACACACACAGGTATTTGGACAATCAGAAGTGGACAGCCAAAGCACTAAACATCTTTGGAGAAAGATGTTATTACACTTTTCTCTGTCTAGCCTCTTTTTTTCCTCTAACACCAGTTGGACCAGCTAATGGGTGAAGAAACAGCCCATGTTGTTGGATATAAACATTTTACACTGACACACCTTTACCCAATGCATGTAGGTTTTAAATTATACCCAAGTTTACCCAATGCATGTAGGTTTTAAATTATTACAGAAATGGAAATTGTGCAAATACATCCCTCCTCCAAGTCATACCTTTAGAAGGCTGGGACTTCTCTTACTCACCTCGTCTTTTCTCTTGGAGACAACAACAAAGACTTTGGTTTGATTGTCTGTGTCTTGCAGCAGACGGTAATGACCACACATAATGGACTCGACCCTGTTCAGGGAAAAGCAAAGCCACGAGTGACATGTTTATCCGCCGCAGCCGTGAAACACATCATGTTTCCCTCAAGCGTGTTTACCACATACAGTACTGCAGGAAGTGGGACGTCGCTTCGCGAATACCTGGTGTTCCTGCTACGCAGACGAGGTACAGTGAGCAGTGGATCCTCGGGTGTGGTCAGCATCATGACTTGGCCATCAGGGAAGAAGCGCAGATACCTGGGTACACAGACAACGCGTGTGACTGCTGGCAAATTCAAACGGGATTCAAACAGGATTCAAACGGGATTCAAACGGGAATCACAGGACAACAGCTAGCAACTGAAGTCTACCTGAAGTACTCCACCTGGTGCCAAGCCCTGTAGAATCCATCCAGGGACTCCTCTCCCTGACGGATGTATGTTGTTTTGCTGATGTAGACACCTGCAAGACATACATGGACTTTAAAACACTGACTTGTACCAAATACAACGAGCCTTTGATAGTGGGACCCACGGTAATGAGGGTAAAGTCGCTGTCTGCGGTACTCACTGCCAAACTGAGGTTGGTAAAGCAAACCGCATAGTTCGCTGAAAGGGTGCAGTAGTTCAGCCCTGTCCCTACGCCCCCCAGCCATATGAAATCAAACCCTATTTAGTTTTGAATGTACCGGTCCGGTAATTACCCAAAACGCACCGTCCGTACTGCAGTAGAAAGCAATGGGTTAGAAACGTACCCGATGAAAGGAATCAAGGTGAAGAATATCAACTAATATCGAGATGTCCTGCAACAGATGCTCATTTGGCATTATTCAAATTCACTGCTGTCTTCTTCTAATTGTTTTCTAGAAATGTCATGTTAAAAAGTATCTGGTCCAGAGCTAGTCGCCTGATTGTACTTGTCAGCTAAGTATCAAGCCCTTGATCGAATCAGGTGTGCCTTTTCAGGGCTACAAAACAATTGTAAATGTATCGAGGTGTCTGAGAAAAGGGATGTATTGATTTGAAATACATTATGAGTATACTGTCAGACAACTAACTAAAATTCTATTTTTACTCATATCAAGCTTTAAAAGTCCTACCTAGCTGCTGGGAGATGAAACTTCTGTTAGGCATGTCAATTGTGTATTTGGAAATAAGGGATATCAAACAAGCCCATTCTTCTGTTAGAAAGGGTTTCATTTGACTATGTACTCAAAGTAGGGCCTGGCGTTTTGGATAACCATGTCATGACATGGATTTGAACCTGTTCTTTATCTGACGGTTTGTTTACCATCAAAGCGCACACGTGGCCTCTGCAGAAACATCTCCCTCCAGGAGTTGAAGGCCAATAGTTTGGTGCAACTCCTGCCCCACACTTTCAGGCAGGCCGAGTGCCAAATCTCTGGGTCCCTGAGGAGAAATCAACACCAAGAAAATAGCAATCTCAGTGCCAACTGAAAAACCAACATGCAAGCCTGTTTTAATACAGTGTAGTAGACCAGCATTTGATTTGAAACAAACATTTTTATGGCAAATTATTATTTTTGTAAGTTTGGATTTGTGCGAATGGTGGTCCGACCTAGCACAAATGTAGAAGCCTCTACAGACTAGGGAGAGCTGCTCCAGGGCTCTCAGGTCCAAATCACTGGACACCACCCAGCGGAAGATATACATCAAGACCTCTGGGGGTAGGGCTGTGGAGCCAAGGAACAAAGAGAGAATCTGGGTAAACGTCATTCCAGATTTGTGTGACGGCAAACCAGACAGTAAACCGGATATGTCACCACGAATCTGGGTCGTATTCCACCACAAACAAAGTTGTCTACTTAGGTGGGTCCCTCCCTGTCGCGCCCTGTTTGATAAAACGTCGTGCATGACAACAATCTCACATGAATACACCTCAGATAGTAGTTTTCCTAGGATTGAAGCATTGCACCTTAATAAAGGGGATGCATCGTTTTCCAGAATTTTCTTGAATTTTTATTAATACAATGTAAAATGACCACATTCATCTGAATTTGGTATGAATTTTGGAGGGCGGGATGACATCCGCCACACACTGTATTTGGTACGAAAAGTTCCTCTCACTACTTCATAAACTGTACCTGATATGTGCATTTGCGTCATCTCCACCTCAGGAACACATATCTTCAGAGAGTTGTCTTGCAGAGTTAGCTGCTGGTGGAAGTAAGACAGTAGATCCTCGATTTCACCATCCCTGTCATTCTCATTGCTAGGGAACAAATTCCCAGTATTAATGAAATGGCAGAACTTTGTGTACCGTATAGGTGAGATAAGGGTGACAATGTGTTCAGGTGAAGCCCAGTTTCAGTGTATGCTGTCTTCATTCATTGTGTTATCCAACAGTATCCAGAAAAGACTTACCCACAATCTGGGTCAGGAGAACGACTGTAGTTGATTTTGAACTCAATGTCAGGTACAATCTGCATTGCCCTGCGATAGTACTTAATTGCTGCAAATAAGGGAGAGGAAAAAGGTTTAGCTATGTGACAGTATGTATTTCTACATGAGGTCAACAAATCAGTGTTTCTACATGCGTTCAACAAGCTTAGCAGTGTTTACATGGGGGGCTCAGACCCATCCTTAGGAATATGGAGCCATGGGAACCATACGATGAAGACCTTAAACTGTCATAGGGAACCATCTCTTGATGTATAGCACATGTAGCACATTTCCTGTTTGACCAGTATAAAGACACATGTAACCCTTTGTTCGATGATTCTATACTGATTCAGCTCATGCTGCTGAATAGGTTAAGATCCCGGTACCGTATTAATAAATTATTGTATTAACCCTTCCACTAGGCTTATCTTGCATACTTCCTTTATAAGCATTCACACTAGTATCAATACCAAGATAAATCAGATTAACACTATGCTTGTGTGAAACTATTACTTTTATTAGTTTTCAGTTAATACTTGCAGTGAAAAGACTACAAATGTGCACACGCACACACACACACACACACACACACACAAGTTTAGTTTAGTCCTGGCCCGCGGGCCTTGAGGTTGACAACTCATCTTGACCACACTGTGATAAAACACAAAAACTGAAGTGCCATTATTCTCAGCCCAACTTGTCTCACAGTTATACCTTCGTAAACAGCTCCATTCTCCTCTTCTGCGACAGCTTTTAAGAACAACTCTCTGGCCTAAGACAAGAAAAACAAAGTGAGAAAGACAGTGAAGACGACACTGACGACGATTACTGCATTCTGTAAAATATTGTTCTAAATTACACTGTTCCAAATCGCTGTAACACAACATTACTTTTTCCTCCCGGGCCAGTTCCTGTTTTCTTCTCAGGTCTGCAGCACGCGACAACAGCCCTCTGTTCCCCCCAGGCCCAGAGCTGGGCATCAGTTCAGACATCCACTGAGCCCTGAACACATTGAGCTCCACCTGAACACACAGATAATTGTGCACAAGGGAAGGACAAGAATTGCACCTAGGGTTAAGTTCAGTGAGCTTGTTGTGTAAGTTTTGCATATGAGGTTGTGCCACTGAGCAGCTGATTTTCGGAGTCGCAGTTGGATATAAAATGGAGTAATTCAGATATGACATCATTGTTTCATTACTAGACACACAGTTTTTTAAACTATGGCGCATGTGGTTCAATGGGCCAATGGGAATTTTGGAAACTCAGTTAACTCTAACAGATGAAAACAGGAGTAATGGACAGCAATATACAAAATAGTATATCTGCAGTAAATACATTAAGGGAGACCTCTTTGTGCACACTTGCCATCGTTTGAGACTTATATTCATGTCTGACAAGTTGTGCCCGCTACAATAATGTTTTATAAAAGTCTTCTGTGTGTAAATACCTAATAACATGTTTAATAGAAAGCAATTTTATGCTTTTTGCAATTAAAACAAATACTGGAAAGGTGACTTTAATGAAAATGTGTATAACCACAGAGAAAACTGCAAAGGAAAAACTAAAACATATTTGGTCACCTTTAATTCAAGACATAGGTTTGTAATAGTGGCAGAAAAACACCTTTCAATATGAATTTTTAATTAAAAATGTGCTACAAATAGGACTTCGCCCCCGTGTGGAGGACTGGTGAATAACAAAAACATCATTATATCCAACAAACCCCTCCCCCACTCCATGACAGTGGACACACGAACTTGACATTCCACTTAATCTACCAGTAATGAAACTGTAAATGTGAATGTTGACATTTTCTATGAAAACATCGGTTCACCAACTGGCCTGAAGCGGCTAGCTTTTACTCAAGGGCCAACCTCTTAAAATTAGCTTGGACACAAGGCCTTAAGTTGTTTTATCCTGTAAAAAAAGTAACCAACCAAAATCTGACCAGTATGCAATCGAATTTCAAATACATGTCAACTTGACCAACGGAGTAAGAGGTAAATCAACCACTTCCGTGGATTAGTATTAAAACCTTGGTCTTTGTTTACATGTGCAAGTACTAATAAGCATAATGATTTTTGACTATGCTACCAAGCTCACAATTCTAAAGGGTTTTCAAATATAGAACCAAATTACATTTTATTTGCAAGGAAAAGTAAGATTGTATAAAAGTAAAATTACTATTGTGGTTTTGTCAAAAAACTGTCTTTCAATTCCAGCTGAATGACACATTAGTGAGAATGTGTCCATCTACGTAAACAGCTTGAATTGGCTAATCATGATTTAGTTACGGTATGTATTGGTTATTATCCCCTAACATTGTGTCAGTTTTCCATTGTTGGAGAATGAGAAAATCTTGCAGCTAACCATGGCTTTGCCAAAACATCAATATTTTTTGTTCTTGAACAAAACAAGTTAAGAAAGCTTTCCTATTTTGACAACAACACAGGCCTTTAGCACTCTGAGACGTAATCACTGTGAAGTAAACCTTTGAAGCTCCAGTGACATTGGACAATCTTACTTGGAGATTGGAGTCATCAGTATTTTTATTCTCTCCATCTTGATCTTCTACGATACCACGAGAAATTATGTTTTCAGCCTGTAGAATGAAATAAAATGTTTACATTTAAAATGAGCTAACCTATGCTGAAAACTGCAGAAAATAGAAAATCTACACCTAGTGAAGCAATAGGATCTCATATTTATAAACAAACATAAATACATTACTCAAGCCACCAATTGTTTCAATTGATAGTTCACTACAGCACATATGGGAAAACATACAGAACAAAAATATTTTGACCTAACATAGATATATATAATATGTATATATAATTATTATTTTGACCAATATATTTTTTATGTATTTTGACACAAGCTCTTTTTCAGAACTGATCTTGGTCCAGTTTCCCAAAAAGCAATGTTTGTTGTTAACTATTGTAAGAACGTGCTTACATTTCAGTGCGGTTTCCCAAAGATATCATTACTAAAGTTGCACTTGAAAATTATTTTTATGATCCGTTTTTTACCTTTTCATTTCACTTTATAAACACAATATCTCTGCCATCAATCAAAAACTGTATATATAATTGGTTACATCTCTCTGGAAACACATTTACTTCACAGTGAAGTTGACTAGAAACCCAACATTTAAAATATATTTGCAATTGTATTAAACAGGTGAAGGACCAAATGAAAACCAAGACGGCTAGATAAAAATATTATTGCTAGCACATAAAGACTACATAGGCTAGGCCTATTTAAGTAAATAACATTGAACTCAATTTAATAATCAATCAAATGTGCTCATTCCACTTAGCTTAATTTAGGCACTTTTAGGCTACGCTTATAATATTTACCTCGGGTGTGGCTAACAACGGCCCATGGGCCCTCGGCAGTTAAAAACCCTTGATGTGCAAGTAGGCACTGACCCAACTGGGCCAGTCATTTTCATTGCATTGGAAGTTTAATATTTATTCTCAGTCTACTATTGAAATCAATACACAAAAGACAATGTTTTGAGTACAACCATCAAGTATGGAGCAGGAACCCTTTTCCTTCAGAACAGCATGAATTATTTGGTGCATTTATTCTACAGTCAAAAACTTTCCACAGGGATGATATCAAGGCAATACATTCACACTGTGAAGCCTATCCTGCATACTGCCCAAAAGATGCTTCGTTTGTTTGAGGTCTCCGGATTGCTTGGGCCCATCAAGTAATCTGAATTCACTGTCACGTTCCTGGAGCCATTCTGAGCAATAGGTAATGTCCTTTGTGCATTATCCTGCTGGAAAGACTGCAACTTTCATGCACAGAGATTTTATCTATCAACCTTGCAGTAACTAGTCAGATACTCTCTGACTACATGTCACTCTAACAGGGTACCTACAGATGCCAGGAGAACATTTTCCCATGCCATTATTGCACCTCCAACAGCCTATACCACTGACACCAGGCAGAAAGGATCTATGGATTTGGGCTGCTTATGCAAAATCCTGACTCTGCCCAAAGTATGACATTAGGAAGTGGGATTCTATGTCCACGTAATGTTGTTTTCACTCTCACTTGTCCAGTGTTGGTAAACTTGGCCACTAGTGTCGCTTCTTGGATTTAGCCTATAGGAGTCAAACCCGTTGTGGTCATCTGCAGCAATAGCCCATCTATGGCAAGCATGGATGACATGTGCGTTCAGAAATCCCATTCTGTACACCACTGTTGTCATGCGTTGCTAGTTGGCACCTGTGAGCTTGCACAATGCTAGCCATTCTCCTCAAGTGTCTCAAACAGGTGTTTTACCCACAGGACAACAGCTGACAAGATCTTTTTCTTTTATTGTTTCACCATTCTCTGTAACCAATAGGCTGGTTGTGCATAGAAACCCAGTGCACAACATCCACCATCATACCACGCTCAAACACAATTAGGTCAGTAGTTTTGATTCTCACATTCACAGGAACAGTTAATTAGTGACTGCTTTATATTGTAAGCCACAAAAACGTGTCTCACTGGCTCTGTAGCAGCTGTCCATTTTTGTGAACGTTTGTGTACCTAATAAACTGCCAATTGTCCTTAAAACGTTCCTTAAATTTCCTCATCAATGGGAAAATAGATTGGTGAAAGACCAAATTGTATAAACAAGAAAATTCTCCTTATTGTATAAATGCAGCCCATTAGAAAAATTAACATGCACATTTGCACACGATAGCTAATGGAACACAAACTAATTGGCATAAAATAAGAAAACGAAAACTGCAACCTGATTCTTAGCATGGCCTCTACCCAACAAGACTACTTGGCGTAACCAAAACAAGTGACGTGCGGCGAAAACCAAGCAGGGTTTAGCAAGCATATTTTGACAACTGGTCAATACATCGCCCGTGTTCGAGGGAAAAAACACCAAGTAACCATAGGTAAACTGTGACAGATTGCTCTAAAAATAATAGCGACACTTCAAGATGCAAGGTAATAGCCGATTACTCAGGTTGCAGTTATTTTGATGCTCTCGAACACTGCCATTAATTGCCCCTAGCTAACGACCTGATATAATTTATGTGCACAGGGTACGTCATGTAGGCGTGAGTGACCTTTAGCTACTTGCTGTCTAACATTAGCTACCTAGCTAACAACTGTGCAATGATTAACGTTAATGTAACCACCTGGCAGTAGTAAGCGTGAGTGAGATGTAGCTACTTGTTGGCTAACGTTAGCTACAGTACCTAGCTAAAAGCTGTGCAAAAATTCACGTTAGCTTATTAACAAACGACATTAAGCTACCATTATGGCTTATCTGAAATCTCTTCTGTTGTCCGTAAACGTTTTCAGGTGAGGGTCTACAGATCACGGTCAGAAAAACGAACAACACAACGAGGGAATTGGAGGGATCGTAGAAATGCAGCCATTTCGACGAGTTGTCTAGCGCTGCTGCTAAGAGTAGAGTCTAGTTACATGCCAAGAGAAAACATGATGACGTCACCTTCGGATGGTAACGATGAAACCTTCTAAATAAAAGTCCTCATTTCCAGAGCTTTCACTGAAATGTGTTACATTTTAATCAATGTAATTTTTTTGGTGAGACATGCATGAATAACTAAATAAAAATAAGATCCTATCAAACTGTTTTCTAAGATTCCACGACACCCCTCGAATATTTTCTTTACTAGGCGAAGGAGGCTGTGTTTCCGGCGAATGCTAATATATTCTAGTAATGACCACTGGGCTCGTGGGGCGAGCAGATCGGACCAGAAACAAAATGCTTATGAGATGTCTCGCTCCCGTTTTATGCGGGTCAAAAAAAGGCTCTAATAAACCTGCCTTAATTAAATAATGTGGGTCGTGTCTGTTTCTTCAAAACGATATTTGTTAGAGTCGATGGACAAATTACATTTTCCCATGGGAGCTTTGGATAATTTAGATGGCCCGTGGAAACATAAAATGATTCATACCCAGCAGCACTTTCTAATTCACCCACACTGGAATTATATATTTTCCTCATCCCAATTGTGAGATCCGAGAGCGTTTGATTAGTGTAAGCAATGCAGTAGATTTTACACAGCATTTTGTAGGCAATGGGGAGCTATTATCACATTGCTTACACCTGCCACACCCTCTCATATTTCGCATAGCTATGGATTTTGGGGGATCTATTTTGAAGCGGAATAGAGTATCACTTGTGTATCAGTTAATGTAATTTTGTTACAAGACACGTCAGCCCAAATTTGCTTAATGTTTGTTGGAACAATGTGCCAAAATTGGTTTTAGCCAATAACCAATTCATGAAAAACTATAGTCTTTGGTTTAATCTACATAATCTATCAACCAGTATTAATCAACTGCACAAAATGTTTCAAATATATGTATACATACATTTGTGTCATATGCAGGGACACTGACAGGAATTACAGGGACCAGGACAAAATTTTACGTTTAAGGACCCAGGCCACGGGCCCAAAAAATATATAAATAGCAATGATGTTACTGTTAATAAAACAGGTCATAAACGTTTATTGTTGAATGTTTTAGCAAGTTAGAACTAAATACCAAGATTGACTAATACATAATTACCGTAATTGTTTAGTTGCAATCAAAGCTTTTTTATCTTCGCAGATATGGTGAACATGTATTTAGAAAAGATTGTGTATCTGCCCTGCAGAATCAATAAATAATGTGGAGAGCGTTCCATGTGCATCCAGTAAGGTTAAGCCAGAAAAAAGCAAGCGATCTAGTAATAAGGATAGGTACGTTTTGAGCATTTTCAAATACAATTCAAGTATCCCTTTTCACCTTTTCACCTTTACACTTTTTTATTATTTTGTTATTTTTAAGCACTTTAAAGGGAAAGCTGTTTGGGATGTACTAAATGACACAGCTCTTGTTAGTGATAGGAACCAGATGAGATATCTCACCGAAAAGACTCGCCCATCATAAATACCTACTAGTGATGTTCATCACTTCAATGTCAACATAAGAATTATCTTAACTAGACAGCATATAGCAAAGAACAATAACATTCATAATATATTTTTTATACAGCTTTTTATCAACAAGAAAAAAATTCTGGTGGCACCTATTGGCTGCCAAGCCCATTACAGCTCTGCCTCTTGCTATATCTAAAAGACACAACGCCAACAGGGAAAATCCAGTAGGTGGTGGTAATGGTTACTTGTACTGGGTACCAACCACCGGCGTCAAACACCACTAAAGTGCAATGCACAAATCTGCTACGCCCTTGGTCGCGCAGCAGAGATTTGTTGTGATGGGCCCGTATCCGTGGATGTTGAGTTAGCGGGGTCGACTCCAAATAGTTTAGTAATGTTGTATTCCAATGTCTGCTGTTCAAGTTGAAACTAAGTGGGTGAGGGTATTTCATTTATTTTTTTACTCTTTGTTTGCGGCAATCACATAATGCTTGTGTGGCTAGCTAACGGTAGCTGCAGGATTTGTTGTTACTTGCTGTAGCTAGATCTAGCTAGCTAACGAGATAAGTTTATAAACCTAAATTTATTAACTGACCTTCTAGTCTGACCTTCATGTCAGAAATCTCACTAGTCAATTATTCTCCGTATTATGCATGTATGCCCTGCTGTAAAGAGCCATACTAATGTAGAGTAATCTACCTGAGTGGTAGAGGACACGGTATGACGGTCTTCGCCACCAAAACAAAACCGCAGTTGATTGCTGTATGTGCTGACACTACGGTTAGCCAGCTTTGCAGGTAGCCAAATACTTAGTTGGTTACCAAAATTTGACGTTTCGCTGAACAAATATATATTTTTGCAGTCAAGCATGGATTATAGCCAAGGTTTAAACCTCGTGACAAAAATGTGTCTGGTCAACTACATTACTCATTACTGCCGTGCCAGTGCGGCCGATCCAGCAAGAAATAGGCCTAGTATCCAGAAAGGTTGCTGTAACTTTTTGGAAGTAACGTAGCCTATATTCCGTGTGTAATGACAGTAAATAATATTGTGGCTGTACAGAACTGCTTTAGGTACCCTTTGCATTTTTATATGACATTTTCAAAATAAGACGTTTTCTGAGCAACAGACATAAAAGAAAAATAATGTAATCGATTCATGTGCTGCTGAAGCAGGTAGCTAACGGTAGTGAATACATAATTTGTTGGCTAGGTCTGAGTACTTAAGTCAGGTAGGATAATCAGGTCAATTTGGTCTATTTTGTAATGTGTCTATAATAAGCACCTGCTTGTTTCATATTACTTGCACTGTCTGAAATCTCAAGTTTGTTTTCCCTCTAATTTAATGGTCCGCTCTTCCTCAAATAACACCCCTTTCCTTTTTGTCAGGAGGCTGAAAGCCCATGACAACATGAGTCCTCCAGCTGTGCCTGTGGTCCACTGCTGTTGTCACAGAAAAATCTGGTTACACTCAACAGCTGCCAGAAGGCTGCCATTTGTGTTTTCCTCCAGCCCTTAGTGGTCAGATTTACCCCCAGGCCATGGTGAGAAGGCAGCACCATGAATAGATACACCACACTCCGGCAGCTTGGGGATGGCACTTACGGCTCTGTCATCCTCGGCCGCAGCCTGGAATCAGGAGAATTGGTTGCCATTAAGAAGTGAGTGGGCGGCCGATTGTTGTTATTGAAGGAGATTGCTTTGAATCCTTTGGACTTGCAGTCCATCTGTATATCCATCAATGTTAACCCCTGGTGCCTGCATTGGAGAGTATTAAGCTATAAGTCGGGTTGTAGCTGCTAAGCCCTGTAGAAAGTGAGCTGCTTGTGGGATTTGTTGTGAATGGCATTGGCCAGTGGCTGTTCCAACATCCATATGCGGTTATAGTGACAGTGGGTGTGGGCAGTTATTTACCAATACATTTGCATGGATGACTGACAGACCCACCCATCTGTTGATGGGTACCTTTGGGCAATGTAAATGCCTCTGGCTTCTATCATTAGCTTTTATAGTAAGTACGTGGGGGGTGAGGCAGCAACAGTCTAGCATCATAAGTCCATGCTGGTGGTGTCATTGCTGTTTAGAGATCTAGATAGAGGGGGCAAGAGCCTAAATGTTATGAACCTTTATGAATCTATTCAGTCATACATTTGACGCCTTATGATGTTTATGATTCAGTCTGCATGTATCCATCAAAAGTCTGAGTATGTTTTACAAAAAAAGGAAGTTCTACATTATGCGTGTGCTTTTTTTTAGGTCTGTTGTTAATGATTCCTTGTTTTTTTCAGAATGAAGAGGAAGTTCTACTCTTGGGAAGAATGCATGAATCTTCGTGAGGTCAAAGTAAGTACCCCATCTCAGATGGGATGCTTAAGGATTAAGTTCTCCTTCGCTTGATTTCAAAATATAGCAACATCATGAATGCAACCTAGGCTTTCACAACTGTTGTCTGTTTCAGCTTGTTCTGTTTTTTTTTGACCACTTATTGAATTCCATCTCAGTTCAGAAACACAGAAACAGCCCAAAGAATCATCAAGGTGACTCTTGAGTGTATGGCTCTTGGATTTGAACTCCGTAGTGCCTCAACCTGGACCAGAATTGTATTCCTTGGCTAAAACTTGAATCCCACACAGTGCAAGGAACCCCTGAACGATCTCATTTAGTGTCGGCTGTAAATAGCGCTTCCCTTTAAAAAAAAAAAAAGCGTGCTTAAAGTTGCCTCCATTTAGGCCAATCTCCATACCTTTCAGTGCATGTGAACTGAGTCCTGCTTCACCCTGTCTTCAGTTTGCTTTATTTAACTTGAGCCAGTTTATGAAGACCAGTAGTTTTGCAAATGTATGTAAAGTTCATTTGAGTCTTTTGTGTTCTCTTTCATTCAAATCTAAAGATCCAACTCTTGATTTATTTCTCTACTGAGTCAGAACAGTGGTTTGTCAAAATATGGACAGCAAGAGCCAGACACATTAAGTTCTGTTAGTTGCAGGTCATTGGATTCCACAAACACTTGCCTGGCTTCCCAAATGCAGAAAATAAACAAATATCCACAGCAAGCAGTCTGGAATGGAATGTCTTCTGTGGTAGTAACACTTTCCATGAACCAATCCTCAAAAGTTACCAAACAAATGTTCTGATTTGCACTAGAAATCAATGGATTCCATCTGTTTGGACACAAAAAATAATTGGTCGGATATGAGCCTGAACTTGTGGATGAAGCAACATTTAAAAAAAGAGTTTCTTGTTTTCCTGTGGCTTGCTTTAGCATTGGCCAACACAAACCTCTACCAAAAATAGCGGTCTATTTTAAACTAGCAGTATTTTAATCTTATTCATTAATTACTTTGGGATGATTTGAACTAAAGAGTATTCATCCCTGTGTTGAGGTATATTTTCCCCAGTCATTATGTTCATTTCCACATTTTGGCCCAGCACCATTCTTACTCAAGAAAAATCAATGAGTCTGATGATCTTTAAAACTGTTTTTTAGGTATCTAAATCTTGCATTGTGTTGCAGTGTTATTGAGATTTTACCCAATGTTGGATTACTGAGGCGTCACCTAATTTATCTTTTATTTTATTTAGTCCCTAAAAAAACTCAACCATGCGAATGTGGTCAAACTCAAGGAGGTCATACGGGAAAATGACCACTTGTACTTTGTGTTTGAATACATGAAGGAGAACTTGTATCAACTTATGAAAGACAGGTAAATGAAGATTTGTCTTATTCACACAGCCTTAATAACCTTTAAATGTGTTCAGTGCTTTGGGGGTTTGGCCAAAATTGGGAAATAAGTCAATCCTGGCCTCTTATATTGTTTGTATAATGTTACAGGTCTCGGCTATTCCCTGAATCTGCTGTAAGAAACATTATGTTCCAGATACTACAGGGATTAGCATTTATTCATAAGCATGGTATGATTCATTTTATACCTTGGAATTTTATGCCATCATTTTGTCTTGCTAATTTTCACTTCGTTGTATGCCAACTATTTAATTTGCCCATAGGTTTTTTTCACAGGGATATGAAACCTGAGAATCTACTGTGCATGGGACCAGAGCTTGTGAAAATAGCTGACTTTGGACTTGCTCGTGAGATAAGATCTCGGCCGCCATACACAGACTACGTTTCAACAAGATGGTTAGTTTTCTTCTTTACCGCCATTTCAGTGTTTGGCAACCATATATATGGAAAAGAGGCCTTTCTGCGCCATCAGAGTTTCTGTTCCAATGTAGACCACATCCAGATCACATCATCACTGACAGATCCCCCCCGAAGACCCAGACTAGGTCATCAGGAAGGATCCAGTCAAATACACTGAAGTGGTGGGAGACCTAAGTTATTTTTCACTTTCATTTCTGCAAAGACAGATTTCAACAGCTCGGTTACAAGCCTAGACTGGGGGTCAGATACATGATTTATGGCTATTCTTCTAGTTCCTCAAATGCCCCACATCAATCCTCATTTCACCAGAGCAGCCTGCTTCATTCTGTTAAGCAGCATCAACTTCATCGCTGTGCAATGCACTCTGAAGTTAGTCATCATCTATTTGGTCTGTAGCTCAATAAAGACCATGCTTTCCAGAGTGACTGTACGCAGTTTCCCTTGCCAAATTTCACATGATTAGTTTTACGGAAATGAGAAGATCCCAATGTTCAGTTAAATTGTCTGTCATTGTCTTTCATCATGTGGGGGCATCAGCCAGCTTCTAAAGAGTTTCTCTACCCTGTGTTGTTTTCCAGGTACAGAGCTCCAGAAGTACTGCTTCGGTCCACCTCGTACAGCTCCCCTATAGACCAGTGGGCTGTCGGATGCATCATGGCAGAGCTGTACACCCTCAGGCCTCTGTTCCCTGGCTCCAGTGAAGTGGACACCATCTTCAAAATCTGCCAAGTCTTGGGAACTCCAAAGAAGGTAGCCTTCATCTCTGAGTCTGTTTGCTGCGGTATTTTACGAACAAGATGTAGTGCCCGCACTTTGTCAAATTGAAATGTATTGTGTTTTTGCAAATGCATAAATCAAATCTGTCAGCTTCTGTTCATTTGATATCAGTGAACAAAATAATGCAACCAGAAGTCAGGGGAGAGCAATCGTTATTCAGCCTGAGACAACAATGTTAACCTTCCATAGTTTTTTCCTTTTTCTCTCCAATAATTACAAGTTAACAGACTTTAATGCCAATACACATAGCGGGCGGTCAAACATTACACAATCTGTTATCCTCCAATAAGAAAGGTTTATCTTACATGGTATGCTTGTATCGTAAGTTCCAACCTCCCCTATGGTCCATGAGTCTATCGATATAATCTATGACAGTCATATGTGCAGTTCCTAGCAGGAGGTGTGAACAGGGTGTCTGGGGCCAATCTGTAATGGCCACCACATCTTGTCTGTTGTCAGTTGTTCAGTGTTAGTCAGCACATGCGTTGTGTTAAGTTTCTCATGCCATTTCCTGTCAAACCTCACCAAAGATGGTGGCTATCAGTCCTTTCATATGCTTTTGAAATGACAAAACATCTTCCCAGATTATTACAATTTAAAATCAGTTACGGCTGGGTAATTATTACATGTTAAAAGAAGACATCTGAATCACTGCTCCTAGAATGACTGGCCGGAGGGCTTCCAGTTGTCGGCGGCCATGAATTTCCGCTGGCCCCAGTGTGTCCCTAGCAGTCTGAGAAGTCTCATCCCCAACGCCAGCACTGAGGCCATCCACCTGATGAGAGACCTGCTCCAGTGGGACCCCAAGAAAAGGCCAGCCTCTTCACAGGTAGCCCCGCCCTGGCTAGGGGCTTCTGGGTAATGAACTGTACAAAATAAACAGAACCCACTGAAGTACCTATTCAGTGGTGAATAATGTAATCACTCTTAGATCGTTAGCAAAGTTATTGTGTTCACAGCTGATCATTTTAGGTCCCCCTGCCTTCTTTACATTTAATGTCGTGTTCACTAATGAGAATTCCTGCATGGTGCTCCATATAATCCTCTGTTTTATACTCCATTTGCAGGCCCTCAGGTACTCATATTTCTATGTGGGTCAGGCGCTGGGCACGCCTCAGCAGATACTGGAGCAGAGCCGGCCTCAGCCAGGTCCCCTACCACCACAGGCACCACCACCGTCCCAGCAGCCAATGCAGCAACAACCACTGCTACTGCTCAAACCTGTGCCCCCTCCCCAACCAGCGTCCTCAAATCAGCATTTCAACTCATCCAGGCCTCATCAGCAGGTCCAGCCAGCCACGGTGTTGCCCCCTACAGCGGTTCCATTGTACCAGAGGCCAGCAGACCTGCTGCCCAACCGCATTGGGAAGCAGGAGGAGACCGAGCGGGTTCCACTTACCCGCTTACCTTACATTGTTGACAAGAGCTTGCAGAGCAAGGTCAGTGTGCAGTCACCAACCAGGGCCAACTGACAGTGGCGAGCGTTCATCTTTATAATCAGGACATTGGGCGTTAATACAAAATAGAATCTCTAAGCAATGCAAAGTAGATGAATTCTTCAGATGCGTAATAGAAATGATTTGCTTGCTCATCTCTCTCTGTAGAAATTCGTTCACCTTTTCTTTATTCTTTAGCTGACCCAGGAGGCTGAGAATGACAAGTTCTTAAGCTACCAGATGAAGCCCAAAGGTGGCGGCCGCCGGCGTTGGGGCCATGGCAACGGTCTCCTGAAGGGCGATGACTGGGATGACTTTGAGGACACGGAGCTGACCTCACTAAGCGTTCTAGGAAAACCAAACTTTACTTCTGAAAAACGAAGAGATGAGACATTGACCAGGTGGGAATCTGTCCCCTCAGATACCCCCTGTGACCCGAGTTAAACGGAATTATTACTTCTATCTTCGTAGATAAAGTATTTATTCTTGTCTTTCAGGTTCGGAACGGTTTTGGACTTTAGCAGCCCCAAAGTTAAGGGGCAGGTGACCAGCGGTGACGATGCACCTTTAAATCTGAACAAGGCCATGTCTTATCCGGAGCCTTCAACGACAGCCTCTGCCAAACAGCATTACATGAAGCAGTCAAGATATCTACCAGGTAGACAGAACAAGCATTACATTTACATTACGTTTTATCTACAGTCCCTTAACCTGACTGACACCTGACTCAATGTCTTCCTGAATGCAAAATCTGGAAAGGGTATTTTGATGTTTTCGGCAGGAGGCGTTGATAATTAAGGGGGCAGTTGGATACCACTTTCAAATTGAACAAATCATGATCTTGTGTTTTCCTAAAGCACAGCCCCACAAAACCAAACAGCAATGTTTACTTTCAAAATGTATCTCTGCCATATCAATATGATGAGGACTCATGCAAATTGTCGTTTTCGTTGCACATGCAAATGGCTTTAGGACAGCCTGCACAGCAAACTCCCTTTGAATCTCTCCTATATCACCCTGCAGGTTTAAGCACTAAAAAGAATATGGCAATACATTCCAACAAAGACTACAGTGAAAGCAACCTCTGGGACAGCGGCGGTGCTCCTGTAGGAGGGACGCTTCCTAACAGAAGTACTCATGGTATTGATTTACTTTGGCTACTCATTACACAAGGGGGGGTGAATCTAGAGGTGTCTGTTAGCCATACTAAACGCTGCTTGTCTTTGGACCTTGGATCCCAGGTTCAAATACACTTCCTAGTGGATACGCACCGTCCTACTACAAAAAGGAGGTTGGCTCTGCTGGTCAAAGAGTGCAACTAGCATCAGTAGGGGACTCGACTGCTTCAAGTGAGTGATATCTGTAGGCCCCGCTAACGTTTGTCAATGTCCAGGCTAGCTCGGCGTAGCAATGTAGCCACATTGCACCGTCGTAACCAGGCTTGTCTCTGCTGTCACAGATTATGCAACCTGGAGGTCGTCTAGCAGAGGTCAGGTGGGTGCCTCGTACGTGCCGTCACCCACCAAGTCTGGCCTGCGGTCTCGCCCCCCAGTGCAGGCTGTCCATGGGCGCACAGACTGGTCTGCCAAATATGGACATCGCTAGTGGCCTCAGTGCAGTACCAGTGTTGTGTCCTGGTACAGATGGATGTCTGTACTCCCTATCCAATGTAAAATGTTTTCGTGTCAAAGTACATTCATGTTATACAGCAATAACCTTGGTTTTGTATTATTCTGTGTATATATTGTTCAATGTACAACTTTTTCAGTGTGTGTGTGTTATGGTGTATGGTTCAATGCACTCAGCAAAAAGTTGTTCTTATCACCTGCTGTGGAGACAATTGCCATGTGGTTTGGTGACGGATTCAGTGTTTTCGTTTAATTGCATAGCATACATTTGTACAATGTTTGTTCCATAGATTTTGTAAAACACGCCCATGAAAATGTGCATTTGCAATTACAAATCCAGTCTTTATGCATTTTATATTGCAAATATCACTGTGATATTTTGGCCAACACTTAATTTCTGTTGGGAATATTGGCCAATGCTTATTCCAACTTCTTAGTGTTATGTTTTAATATTTATTTTGGTGCTTGCTATCATAAGACATTCTGGAGATGTGCATTTTGTTACTCATAATTTTCTTGTTTTTTTTTTACTTTGAAGCAGGCCTTTTTGTATCATATGGCTTATTTATTGAGAGGCTCTAAGTATTTAAAAATATACATTACTGTATGTTGACTTGGTTTATCTCATGGGCCAAATAGTACATTTAACTGCCAGTTACCAAATGCCAATGCAAAATGTTTTATCTGGTATTGTTATGACACTTTTCCCCCTGTTGACAACTGTTTTTGGACAAGCGAAGCTGTAACAACCATTATATCTGACTTTTATGGTTTTATATTCAAATAGGTATTGATTTTATATTCAATAAAGTCACTTAAAGTCATTGCAAGATTTTGTATGTTACTTTAATATGGTCATTAAACAATTAAGTGGTTCTTGTATTTTACTGGCCTATCAGCCTACCAAAATGTATAGCAATTTCCCACTGTTTTGATGTGAATTAAGTACATCTGCATTGTACATCTGCTGGTACTTTGCCTTTTGGGAAAACAGACCATTTAAGTCTATGCCAGTATAACTTACAAAATAAGAAAACGATATTGGTTTTTAGCAATTAGTAGCACGAACACTATCAGGCACACATTTATTGTTCGCAACGTTCTATAGAGCAGTAATATTTACACCTTCACAGCGAGGGCGGTTCCCCATAATTGGGCGTGGTCGATCGGACGAGAGGAAGGTGACGTGTAGCTGCTCTCAACTATATAGATATGAACTGGGGTAGCTTTTACATAACTACTGACAACAAACCTGGGTTTGTTGTAATTTGAGCTCTTAAGGAAATTATTTTCCGTGGACTAGTTGATCTGTTGAATATACGGTCTGTATTCTAACTTATTACGCATTTCCTGTAAATATTGGTTATTTAGCAATGTGTGCACTTGTTTTCTTCTTTATTTTCCTGCGTGTTTGTAGTATCAAAGCAGTCTTTAAATATCTTGCAAATCGAATGCACAAACCATGCTTAGTGTTAAAACGTATTGCATTTTGCACACAATCATCGTAATAGAAACGATTGTTTTTTCCCCTTCATACAGTAAACTACAATTTCAAAATGTCTGGAAAAGTCGTATTGACCTACTTCAATGGAAGGGGTAAAATGGAGTCAATTCGATGGCTTTTAGCAGTTGCTGGAGTTGAGGTAAGTTCGTTGAACAAATAAAAGCCTTTGGTCTGTTTACAGAACTTTTCTGGTCATTTGAAGTAGGATAGGGACAAAATGTAAAGTGTCACCATATTGTAGGTTGTCATTCTGAGAGCATGCATTTTATGTCTAGTTTGAAGAAGTGAATTTGGCAACGCGTGAGGAATATCTAAAGCTGTTGAGTGGTAAGTTGGTCACGACTGATGGAATGCTATTTATTTTTTAAAGATGTCTAATTTTATTTAAACACATTTCAGATGGCGCACTCATGTTTGAACAGGTCCCATTAGTGGAAATCGATGGAATGAAACTGGTTCAAACCAAAGCTATCCTAAACTACATAGCAGCCAAATACAATCTATATGGGAAAGACCTGAAAGAACGAGTTATGTATGTATACATTTTAAACTATGGATTTCTAGCATGGATGCGTTTTAACTACTGATGTATTTACTTGTTGGGCCATTGCTTATTGCAAAAACGATGTTAATGTCTCATGGTTTAAATGGTGGCTTTCATTTACCTTAGGATTGATATGTATGCTGAGGGTGTGAGGGACTTGATGGAAATGATTATGATTTTGCCCTTCCTACCGCCTGATGCCAAGAAAACTAAACTAGAAGAAATTGAGAGTAAAGCTACAAACCGCTACTTCCCTGTGTTCGAGAAGGTACTGAATACTTCGGTCCTTTTCTCGCTGGGATGAGTAAAGCTTACTAAGAGGAAGAATAAGAATAATCTACAACTAGGCAGTGGATAACATGGCAGTAACAATATGTGAAAATAACTACATTTGTATGTCTGTACAAGTGCATGAATTGCATATTGTGAGGGTGTATTTGTACTTCTATCACAGGCGCTCGCTGGCTCCCAGTACCTGGTGGGTAATCAGTTGAGCTGTGCTGATGTGCATCTAGTTGAAGCAACCTTGATGTTGGAGGAGAAATTTCCTACAATTCTTTCAGAGTTCCCTGTTCTTAAGGTAAAGTGCATTACATGTGTTTTGGTCACAAAAATAAACGGACAAGATCTTGTTACATTTTAAATGTGTATATAATTGTTTTACAGGTTCACAGCTTATGAATATTGCATACTTCTTGCATGTTTCACAACATGACTCGTCAGTCAGATATCATATTTCTGGATAGGCACCACTTCATCCATTGTTACCACACTGTCTGCTATTGTTGCAACACTTGGAGTGTTTGTGGCACCTGAAGTGTGATCCCACAAATCTAAGCATTGGATTGGTGGAGGCAGGAGAATGCACAGGTAGAGGCTTCTGGGTACCTAAAGCTTATTTTGGCTTTGGCAGTGCTTTTGATTGTTAAGTAGACAACAGGGTGCTACTTAAAGAAGGCCCATATTACACCTTGGACATAGAGGGATCATCCAGTGTACCTCAGTGGTCAGTGAACCAAGGAATCTGTAGCTCTCCAATTGACCAACCACGTTCAGGTTGTCATGAACTTGCCAAGCAAATGGTAAAACATAAAACTTCCTAGAAAATTAGGAGTAGAGGGCTTATACTATCAAATGGGAATTCAGTGAGGGTGTCAGGTCATAAAACTGTTAAATTTCCCACATGGTCCTACATGTGGTTTGTCACCCGCTGTAAATATCTGATTCATGGTAATTATATGGTTGGCACATGTGGGTGTATCCACATTGATATTTCTTTGGCAAATATTATTGTAATGCTAGGAAAATTATGCTGCAGACATACATTTGTGTGTAGTTGTAAATTCCTGGCCTAAGTCGATGAGCTAGTTTGAGTTATCACCGTTTCCTTTACCAGGCGTTCGTCTTTAAATTGGTGATGTGGATGTGAGCAACTGCACACTATGTATGGGGAGATAATTATAACATGTGCAATGAAAGTATTTTCTTTTTAATTATTTTCAATTTAGCAAAAAATTATTGACATAAATTAGAGGAAGCTGAATGAACACATTATTTGGTAATTTATTTAAACAAAGTTATGTAACACCCAACGCCTAATGTTAGGTGTTACATCAACAAGTGTTTGGTTGCAGTTATTGCAGCAAAAGATGTCACAACCCATTGGTAGGTGGGCATTTGTTCACAGCATCACATAGCTTTGTCTTATGAAATAAATTAATGGTTATATTTTCTCCCCCAGTTCCTCATTGATAGTGACATGACGATTGATGAATGGATGCTATTTGACACTTTCTAGTCTTTATACAAACTTTTGAATATTCACATTAAACTGTTTATTTTTTCCTCAGGCTTTTCAGGGAAGGATGAAAAGCCTGCCAGCCATTGACCAGTTCCTGCAGCCAGGCAGCAAGAGAAAGGCTCAACCAGATGATGTGTATGTTAAGACTGTGTTTGAGGTGTTAAATTTGAAACGCTGATGCTCACCTACTCATTAAATTGGTCATGATTTTTTAATTTAATTCCATGTGTAATGTTCCTTAGTCATAGTAGTGGGGGCAAATTTTCCAACCGGCAGTTCTGGCAAATGCCAGCTGGGCAGGACTGTAGAAAAGCAAAAGTAGAAATAATGTCATGTAGGGTGTGAACTGAATTCTTGCTCCAGCCCACCTGAGATTACCTGTAACATACAGTATATGTAAAGACCACATTTTGTTTTCCAGTAATGGGTACGTCAACAATTAGTAACAAAATACATAGTACTTGGGAAAATTCTAGAATGTCAACTGTAATTAAAGTCTGATTGTAAGCCTTTAATCATTCATGTCTGACAGTTATTTGGCTTTTTATTTTTTTTAGACCATGTGGTGAATGCAACTGGATTTGGTTCCAGTTCAACAAATCATAGCTTGTGTGCTTATAACCAGAATGATCTTTTTTTAAAACAAGGTGGTGTGTTTTTCAGAGGAGTTTTGTTTTACATGAATTGGTCACACCGTGTTTGGCTCATTAATTAAAAGCAATAATTGTGTTTTGTCATTTTGAAATGTGCAGGACCAGTGTTTTCAGTTACTACACGCCTGCCTGCTGCATTTGAACGTTGCTAATCTGTTTGCTTTGCATCCTGTCAGTTTAATCAGTGCTTGTCTACGGCTGTCAGTTTGTAGTAAAGCTCATACTTATGTCTGGCCCGACACTTATTCCTGCAAGCACAAGCATAGTTTAGCAGTTCTCAAACTATACTTCATCATGCGCTCATTTTAAGTCTATAGAATTGTGTACATGGTACGCCATCTGTGGCATGAGCACCTGAAACATAGAGAATTCTGTTTTACCGGTTGGCTTGGTCAAAGCACACAAGCTTATCAACATCAGATAATCATGAAATCCATAGCATTTAGATTTCACTGTGTCTCTGCAGTGAATTTATTACAGAAATTTCCATTCAAGACTGAGACGGGATCAGCTTTCTGAAACCACAGTTTTATTGGCTTAAAGTCCGGTATTATATGCACTTGAACCCACTGTTATGGCCTGCTGTAATATAAGTTACCATGTAATCTAAGGTCACTTCTCATTCATGACTAGAAGCATGTGATTTATTTCACCTCATGTGGCATTTCATTCATTAAACTACAATGTCTGAGACATTACACTGCGGTAAGAACGTTATCAAATATAGATAGCATGAAATGAACCAATGTAAGTCAACAAACTCGTGTGCAATTATCACAAAGGTGTCTAACTGCAGTACAGGTGATACTTCAGTTTGGCCCCAAGCTTAGTCCCTGCCAGGTGCTTCTCAAATGCTGTGTCCATCTCCTGGCTTTGGGCTGGGCTGAAGTAATTCCTCCAGTCCCCTATATCCCCTATGGAGAAGAACAAGCCCGATGCGTCACGCAGGCCATGACCAACAGAGCAGGATTAAAACAGGTTATTAGGGTAGAGCAAAAGGTACTTAACCTTTCTAGAATTCTGTAATCTGGACATAAATCACAAGCACTCAAGTGGTCTATACTGTAGAGCAAAGTTATCTTTACTGCTGATCTAACCTAGGTAGTGTTATGTAGCCTACGTATAACATATAGTGGTCACTTTTCTTGATGAGAGGTAACGCGTGCACGCACACACACCTTTCCTGAAGATGACGTTGCCCATGTGACCCAATGTGTCCTTGGAGCTCTCTTTCATTGCACTGAAAGTGCTCTCTTCAGTAATGGCTTGGACCTGGGCATCACTGATTGTAAGACCAAAGAATTGTGAGACTCTTCGCACACCTTCCGTCAGGTCCTGGTTAGGTCCAAACAAATAGGACACAATATAAATGAATGCAAACCCTATGGCCTGTATTCAGAACTCAAGGAATATTTGATACCTCTTTTAACTCCTCAAAGGTGACTATCATCACGTTAGGGTCATTGACTCTCTTCTCCCAGGCAAGAGCATGATCAAAATATGAACCCCAAGGAACTGTATACAGGAAGTAAATCCTTTTGGTGATGTTATTTACTGAATAGGTATTGCTTACGGTAACACCACTCACTCAATATTTCTTTTTACAAAAAGCCAATCCAAATTTATAAACACAATGTTCATAAATGCTCTTCTCTTACCTTACCTTGTCCGCTCATGAACTCAGAGAAGAAGCGGTCCCAGGACTCCGCAGTCGGCAAAATTGGGTTCTTGTTGGTAAAGTGATAAAAGGAGACCACAGTGTCTTTCGGATTCCTGAACATCACCAACATCTGTTTTTTAAGCAAAAGAAGGTGATAATCAAACTGCACAGGAACCATCTTTCATGACAGTGGAATTACAAACTTATGTTTTAATGAAGTAATTAATCCTAGCATTTTGGGAGTTCTATCAGAACACTGTGCTGTACATTCCTGTTAAAAATACTAACCTTGGTTTTCTTAGCACTGAAGGACTCAGGAATGTTGTCTGGGTGCATGTGTGTCCCCAGCAATCTGGGGGAAGCTGCTTGGCGAATCACCTGCAAGGAGACAAGGTGCCGGTACATCAATAGATAATTCACAGTTGCTCTAACGCACTTGGTTTCATAATAGAAACTATACAAACAGGTATATAGGATCACAGGGACACAATGGGTGGAAAATTTCAACTAACATATCGGTTACTGGACGTGTTCAGAGATTCATTCACCCAGGATACCACCAACACTGAGAAATATACATGAACATTCACAGACTTTATTATGAGGATGACATTTGGACATCAATTTGGTTATATCCTGAGTGGAAAACAACAGATCCTACAGCATTCAATATCACCATCCGGAACTCCAATAACCCAGTGAAGCTCTCCAGTCAACTGCGTGGCTAAAATGTGCATTACATAAGGCCTTGTTCAGTTGGTGTAACACTGACGGTTGAATTATAAACAGAAGCCACACTATTTTCCCTGCAAATGTTCAAGCTTCACAATCATCCACCCCAAGGTTACTCATTTCAGTCACCTCACACACAGCGGCCTAACATTAAAATGATTATAGCCTACATTGAACAAAAAACATTTTACAAAAGCCTCTACACACTCATTTGCGTATTCTTTTTTCCCTGAATGTACATTTTTCAATATGCATGATGTGTATGTAAGCGCATGTTGACTGTATGAGGGAAGAAATAAAGACACCTGGGACAACATATGTGTGCGTGATTCAAGCAAACAGTGAATGTTCTTTAAAATGGCAATTGTGCTCTTGTAAATTGACAGTGAAGTGAGGGGGACAGGTATTTTAAAGGACCGGATCAGGTAGTTCTGCACCAAAGTAATTTGTCGATCGTCAACTAAGGGCCATTTCTATATTATAATACAAGCACTGTACCAAAGTGTTGCATTGACCTAGACTCCTAGATAATCTCCAGGCATGATATGAAGCCCCACTTCGACTGTCACATCACCGGAATCCCCATGAATGTCTGTATCAGCCAGCTGGTGGGCACTTACATGGACATCATCAACCATCCATGTCAAAGACTGTAGTTCCTACTTTGCTTCAAGGAGACCACAACGCTCCCGGTGTCCATGACAACATGTTCCAATCACTCATTGAACCCATCACTATATAGTGTTTGGAGAGGTTTATCATGGCCTAGTGCGAAGGCGTTTGGCCAGGTCACTCCTTTTCATGAAAATAACAGCAGATCATATTAAATGTAAGTACATACATATTTACACCAACTGAGTGTGGGCTTAATTGCCTGCTTGTATGGGTGAGTGTGTATACACACTCAGTTGGTGTAAATATGTATGTTCTTACATTTAATATGATCTGCTGTTATTTTTTTATTACTAATCAAGAAAGAATTTTGTGGTGTAGATAGCCTTTTGCACGCAATGACTGAAGGGATTAGTGTGCCCTACTATACCGAACAACCCATACAGCATTTCCAATTTCATACATTTGTAGTATATCTGACTATTTAGGGAAGCAGACAGCCTGCATAGTGTTGCTGAAGTTACAGGGGAGTTGACTGTCATAACTCACCTGCTGTATTTCTGGTCCACCGAACTCCATCATTGCAGGGAATTTGAATTCTGCTTTCTCACCAGTTGATGCTGCTATGATTTTGTTAAGTACTCCCAACATCCAATTGAAACCTTCCAGAGACAACAGAACATTTATTCCACATACTGTTAGGCGTTTTTGATTGAGATATCTAAAAAAGACATGGTTAGTTTCCTTTGATGTTCTTAAAAAATGTGGCCCAGCTTTCAATATGAGTCTAGTCAGTGATTAAGTATTTGTGGTTTTGATAAGAGCAGGTTTTCTAGAAAGTGTCAGATTGAAACCATTCTCCCATACATGCTCTTACAAATTGGCTAAAAGTTTAAAAAGGTAAAGGTTTGGCTATACCTACTATGGACTGATTGTAAACAAGCAAACACTCCTTAATTCACTTAATAAAGCTGAAGTATTGTATATAAATTAGAATTTGATCAATTTGAAAATAAAAGTGATTATAAAAGACATTTGATGTATAACTTAATGTAGTAGTCTATGACTTTTATTTAAAAAATTATCATAATTGACCCATTGACAACGGATCCCATTTCACTGTTTCTAAGTAACTCCTTTTGTTTTTACTTACCACATTTGGGATATGCAACTAACACTACATCATCAACTCTTGCTTCAAGCGTCTCAATCGCCTTCATGTTTTCTTCTGGACTCAAGATGACAGGGTATAGTATTCCTTTATATCTGTATAACTTATCCTCTTCCTTCATACCTTTAGCCACTTCGACTTTCGACTGCATTTTTGCTATGAAAGAGTTGTTCATTTTTAATAATAATGCAGAACAAAAATAACTTGGACTTTTTCCGTACCCACCGATTACAAAGGAGTGCAGTAGGAGGGGCGTACTTCCCCTCCTACTGCTCGATTGTGTGTCCTTGTTCCAGTAATTACGTAAGTGCTTAACTGCGGGTGCGTATACAAACTGATCGCGTTGAGGGCGATCGCTCAGTTCCTTTATTTTCAATTAAGCGGCGTGTTGGAAAATGCTTGGGACAAGAAAATCTCGGTGTTTCCCAACTTTATGCAAATCACCCACGCCAATCTTTGGGAGTTTTCGGGATTGTATTTCTGGCTAGTGGCTATGCGCAAACCTAGATACCACAGATATGAGCTTAATTGGTGTTATGATTTTGATGCCAGCACCCCCCACAGGCACGCCCACAAGCGAGGCGCTTTGGGCGGTGCTTGCCTGATTATGGTAATGGAGCGAGTGTTTTCAATAAAACTACCTCTCTGGCTGGTCGGCGGACAAAGTTGCCTCGAAACCAAACATCAACACAAAAGAGTTAGGTGTCTTTCATTTGATAGTTGCTATATTGCATTTCAGGCCATAGTTTTTCAAATCTGACTAAATACCTCTTCTATGTGCCTGTGAAAGGCAATGCTTGGTCTAAATTCGCCCCTTCTGTTATACAGATTATTGGTTATAATACAACCCATATTAGTAATATTATAACCAATAATTAATATGTCGACAGCTTTAAAAATATCAGACTATTATCTGCAAGTTACAATTATTGTCACCTATTTGGAATAACTTTCTGCAGTCTGGCTATATCCCTTATATCATCCTAAAATGGGCTACACATCCTGTGTACGGAATGTGAACTTTAATGAAACATGGACTTTAACCTTTCCAAGATTTGAAATTTTCTAACCCAGGCTTGCAACATCAGTCTTTTGCAATGAAAACCTGGTGTTTCATACCAAGCTCGCAGGTTCCCACCTAGTTGACGAAACAAAAGAAGGCAGACTACCACGTGCAGTGCCTCATATGGATGTGCCTGAAGTCTTGGAGCTTGACTTCCCTACGTTTCTCCTACAAATGGGCCTTGAGCTTGTTTGGAGGTTCTAGCAGGGGAGTGCAGCTACGCGTATACCAACGATGCTCGTCCGGGTTCATCCTCTTCCACCGAGCGCGGGGCTTCGGGAGGGACGCACATGGAGCGGTGAGGGAGGAAGGGGACACCCGCCTAGCCAGCCAGATCAGCCGAATCAACCCTAGCGATCAATGGGGTGACAGATGTCGCAGCCAGATCGCCCTCACATCCAGTATAAAAGTTGTAGCCCGTTGCTATATATACTCCGAAAATTCTATACACTTTTACTTACGGTTTGGAACGGACCGTATTAATATTTAACTCACATATGTAATTACATACTTTGAAAAAATTAGATGTTTTCCAAGAAAATGTGATGTGTCTTACAGTAAATTATATTTAGTATAAAGTCTATCTATTTCCCATGATGCCTCGCATATATGCAGATCTCCATCCTACCATTGGCCATAACTTTCGTGGGGGGCCGCCCCTGTACTCTACTTGGTTTGTCCGCTTCTCAAGCGTTCCCGGAAGTAACACCACGTTTCGACGCTTGAATCGGGCTTGAATCCTACATCTCAATATCTCTGCCATGCAGATTCGTAGAGAACGATAGATGACTGTAAGTACACAAAGGCAGTTATTGCATTGTCAGTGGCCAGGCCTCCGTTATGGACACGTTGATGTTAATATTAATAAGAGTTCAAAGACTATTATCTGTAAGTTAACTGTCTCGTAGAGAATTTAAAGAATATTCCTGAACACAAACTGGTATAATGTTTGTTCATCATTCCAACGACAGATTGCCAGTACCACCCCGCGGGGCAAAGCGATTAAAAGATTTGATAAAGATACTGTACGGACATTTTCTGTTGTCGAATATACTGTACATCTGGTCATGTAGTAGGCTATGCCTAGCATTCAAATGTGTGAATAGTGTCAAAAACGAAAAATCTACTAATTAATGCAGTTGGTTTTCCAACATTATTTTCAAGAATAGAACATTCCTTCAAATGTTAAAAAGATTTAAGTCCCGGTTTGGTTAGTTTACCTTGCGTTAACAAACTTAACTAGCGCTACATGTGTACGGGACACCAAACTTTAAATGCATAATAGAGCTAACATCAATGAAAGGAAACATTGTAAAGATGACAACAGACAACGAAACATTGAGCATTTGAATGCAACTTTAATACATAAACCTCCCGACTCTAAAATTGGAATTTGGACCACCATGCCTCCTGATGGTTCGGTTTGTCTGTCCGTCCTTGCCTTCGGTCTCCCTAGCTTGTACCGCCACTGAAACACCTTTAAAATCTACTTTAAAAAATAGTCTACACCTTTAAAAAAACACTAATACATGTGCGTCTTTGGATTACTTTCATACAGTTAAAGGTTCAACAACATACATTTAGCTTTTTCCCCGGAACAAACCCGTTTCACACAAAAAACAAATAAAGCAAAGTGAAAAGCTCTTGCAACATTAATAATGAGCCAAAATTACATTAAAGATCGCGTCTAAAAGCTTGCTTCACCGTGGGCGTTGCCATTGAGATTTCCACTCAACCCAATAGCCACCAATCCATAAATAAAGTTAGGCACAAGGTTTCGTTTGAAATCACATTTTAAGTAGATACATTTGGAAATAGGCAGTTTAGGATTTTGTGGCTAGTGATGACCAATTTGGACATGTTACAGGTTAAAGCCCACATGCAGTCTTTGCAGTGTAATAGTATGTCTAATAAATCACAATCTGCCTACTGAATAAACATAACAAATCCCAACATATACATTTATTTACACAAATCTCCCTTTGCAATTAAAATACTGAGTCTGATCATGTGGGCATTTGGAAACACATTTGAAGAAACATATACAACCCTAATTTGCTGATAAGGAAGTTCTAGAGCCCAACTTTTATTCAAGTGATCAATGACTGGTCCCGTACATTCAGATGAACTTTTATGGTCTATCACAAAGTAGGCCAAAAGTTCCACTCCACCTGAATAGGCTGGGGCCCCAGCCATTTAGTTCTAAACAGCTCTTACACAAAAATGGCATCAAGATCATGTTTGCGATTTTAGAGATCAGAAAAATGTCAACATCACAATGTGGAAATAGCGGGTGGGGGCTGCATGGCACTTACTCCGAAGTCAAGGTTGTCATGGATGCTACATTGTTTATAAGGTATTCACATAGTTAAATTTACCAATGTCCTTTTTGCTCACACAGTTTCCATTAATTGTGTACCCATTGCATACTTTAGGAATGACAAATGTATCAATACAATCATAAGTGCAGAAGCATTATCAAGTATTCAAAGAACATACCACAATAATGATTACAAAAGCAATACATATCGGTAAGAACAAAATGTCTTGCTGTGACACTTTCCATCTTGCATTAGTATCATTTTTAGTGTTGGTCGAATCACACTGCAAACACACCCATGAGGAGAAGTCGCAGGACCATCAACAAACTGAAGAAAAAAAAAATAATTATTATGAAATATTGACTGCATGTTTATTATTTGAAACATTCTAACACTGGGATAGTTCTAACCAACATCAATATAAAATGAAAAGTAACAAGGAGCTTAATTGAACATATAGTTGGTATTGCACATGTTTTATATAACACTTGCTTAATTATTCTTACCTTAGTCCTGCCATTATGCCAGAGGGAATCATTTTCCCAGATTTCTTGTATCTTATTCCCATCACTACTGTTAGTGCTCCTGAGGCAACTGAGTAAAGAAAGATATATTTGAAAATGCCATTTCAAGACACGTCAATAACCAGCTCAATGAAAAAACCTCAATGAAGTTAGATTCATCCATGTCGGGTTCAGTTTACTGCAAACATTAAGAACCTGGCGTTTGCTCCATTTTTGTGGACTGATCTGCAGATTTGTGTGGGAGATGCAGACTCTGAATCAACCTTGAAAGCAGGAATTTGGAGATTAAACAATAAACCTAAAAAACGCTAAGTAATAGGGGCTAGAGAAATGTAACCACTAAGAAAACTAGAACAATGGATACAAGGACCGACCAACCCTGACCTATAAATGATAGATTTAATTATGTTGGGAGGTTGTTTACATTTACTACAAACATGGGATTAAAACCTTCTCAAAGGATGTTGACAAGTGAATATATGGCCACTAATAAGGAGACAATTCATTAGTTGGGAACAAATCTACATCAAGGCGTTTCTTACTTCAAAAGTAGAAGACATATTGAGGGGGAAAAAAGATGTATTGACTGACTTGGAAAGCCATGTGCGGTGAACTACTGAACTGTCCAAGTGGGCTCAGTGAACAATTAGGGGATTGACTGCTCAACTAAACACACTTGTCGCTCAGTAAAGATTTGTGCCTAAACCATGAGTGGGATGATTGACAAGGAAAGTGTAAGATTATGCATAGCCTTGTCCATGCCTACAGTGTTAAGTGGTGGAACAAGGTAACTGCTTGAACCCTGCTGAATTTGGAATACAAATGCTTAAAATGTGAAATTATTAGAGGAGTAAATGTAATAATTTAGGTTTACGGTGATTAACATGCATTCCAGCATATCAGACATACTTACCAAGTGAGTAGAATGTCTTGGCTGGGTCATTCGAAATCATGAAGGCCCCATAAGCAGCAATGCTGCCAAATAGTAGCCCAGCTATCAGTGACATGACACTACCTGTAGTGAAATTAACATTCATTATCTCTCCATCAATTGTTGACATAAAAATGTCAAATTAAACCTAATTACATGGAAATGGGAGTGTGCCATTGACAAAATGAACGCTGCTTCGTGCATTTAAACTACGTGACTAGAAAGTCACACCTTTTCTCTTGTATCCCAGGAATCCTCCTAGGGTTATGGCGGCAGCGTAGCCAAACCCAAGCCAGTCAATTGCCATCTCAAAGCTGTGGGAAAGGTGGAATATAACGTTGTATAGTTATGACAGCACACTATAGCTTATTTTGGCTAAAGAAACGGACACTTGACAAAGCACAACAAATGACACAAGCCTGATTTGAATATAATTAATTGTGTAATTGCTTACTTGTAAATGTAAACGTGCACTTTACCTTTCCTCTGTAGCAGTGTTTACTAGGAAGTGATCGGTTGAAAGTCCGAACAAAGATTGGTGAAAAGTACGATAAAGATATCCAAAAGTTGTTATCCAATGGCGATTCTCAAACCATGCGCAGAACACGTCATCGGTTCCAACGGCCGAGTCATACCGAACTGCGCATATGCAGACCAAGTCCATTCTACCCTCTACTCCGCTCGACTCCCATGAAAAAGGAGACAACATCTATACAAACACCAAAACCACTTTCTCGAAAGGGAATTGGCAAGGGGACGAGTGAACAACGTCGCTCGTTCGCCATAATTTCACCAGAGATTTATTTTATACAACATTTCTGAGTTCACCCACAATTCAGTGTACATTTAGTCACGTGTCTAACTCATGTGGTCAGGTCACAAAGCGTCACATTTGAACACGCCTTTTTGTCACACTCGAGTATCTTTTGATTCTCTGAGGCGCGTAATAGAGATGGGCATTCCGGCTCTTTTCAGTGAGACGGCTCGTTCGGCTCAGATCACGAAAAAAAGACGGCTGTTTTGGCTCCCAAACGGCTCTTTAAAAAATATGTTTTATATTTTTCAAGTCATACAGTTTGCGATAGTTTGACTGTGATTGGTGTTAAAACAATTCTAATTTAATCACCAAATTAAATCGTACTCCAACTTAACCTCAATGTATTTAAAAATGCATTTGTTTGTTATGAAAAATAATGGTATTAAGCGTTTGCGCTTGAAGTAGAAATGTTTTATGTATATAAACAAAGTGCATATACATCTAACCATTCAAAACGAATACAATCTGAACAGCATGATTAGAATGCTTTGAGAGGCAACTTAGACTTTAGGGAGCACTTACTGAAACTGAAAGTTTTGCACTGAATGGTCATTTTATGCATTACATTCTACTGTATGCACAATATGCTCTCATGCAGGCCTATTTATCTACGAGAAAAAAATTGACCGTTAGTAAAAATGTCAGTGAGTGACCTTGTTCTTTCCTCCATGATTTTCGACAGTGTGTAATTGGTTATGGAAGAATTTTGCCCAGCTGCTATGGATAAGGGCCCAACAGCCTGTACAAATTATGTCCGTGGCATGTGTTTTTTTCGGAAACGAATGAATTAAAACATGTTATTGAAGACTGATGTCAGCCTGCGTGGTCGGGCATTTGTACATTTAAACTACAACAACTCTGCCTATTTTGTGCCAAATGTCACTTTTGTTTTGTTGTTTTGAACACTCTTTGATTACCTACTAGAAATTAGCGTGTAAATCAATGCATTTTTTCTGTGAAGTTTAAACACCTGACTAATGATGATGAGTGAAAATAGATGAAAGGTGTTTTCACGGCTCTTTAAGTTGCGAATTACATGCTTTAGGCATTGTGAATGTGACAGGGCATTGTAGGTCCTTGACGTCATGTCACATTGCCATACCTTTGCTTTTGCTGGAAAAACGCCACTGAATGTCTGCACGAGTCTTAATTCTCCGGTGCAGTGCAGGTAATACTCGGGTTTGTAAACATACAAAGCTATAAAATGAATGTTTTATACATGGTGCGACTATAAACGGGCAATTACGGTAGTCCGATCAGACTGTCAGAACGAATGTTTGGAAATATATAATACACTTTGAAGTGCACTCGAAAGTCATTATATGGCATACCTCATTCAAGGGCTGGAAGTGTCTCTGACCTAACTCTCCATATTATCTTCAGGCGGACTGTTTCAGGTTCTTTGACTCTACCATTTATCTTCAGGTTGTCTCTATTCAGTCATAATGTATTGACGTTCGTCTGTTCTGTTACGGCACATCTGTTTCCTACGTAGACATTCTATTACGATGGGCTGCGCGCGATCCTCTCAACAATTACTTAAAGCAATTCATGAGTCAAAGTGTAGATAGTTGCTTTTCACGTTAGAGCCTTACTTGAACGCCTGACTGATCTGGACCTGTTAGACAGATGTATTGTAGTACAAAGTGGTACAAAAACGTCAATACAAATGATTTTGAATGTCATTTATTTTATTTCTAAAATCTTTAACACAACTGAACATGAGCGTATCTGAATAGCAACACCTTTATGGTTTCAAATCAGGTCAAGTTAAAATGTGCTATAAGGTAAGGGTGAGGACATGTCAAAATACAATAAAATATTGAATCCATGGCTGCACTGCATTAACAAGTATTAAAGGATAGGCATAAGAGCAGCACAGTCTTTTGCACTTAGCAGTTCATTAGATCATTTTAATAGGACATTTAGCAATTAAAATGAATAAAAATAGACATCTATTTAATCAACATATGAATATTTCAAACTTTCAAAGCCTTCAATTTTGTTCATTATTCTAAGCATTTTTTTGTATTTTTATTTGTAACATAGGCAGAGGTAGATGTTCCCCCCCCCCACCCCAGTGCTGCTACATTTGATGAAAGACATGCACAACTGCTTAAGGTAAAGGATCAAGAAAACAGTCTGTCCGCATACAGTCTCAAAACAAACAGAAAATCTATTAGAACAGAGCGAAGTACTAACAATGGGTAAACATTTTGAGCCGCAGTGGATGAAAGTACGGTTGGTATCCACAATGAATGTTCTGACCAGTGAAAATCATGACAAATTATCATGATGTCATATTAACAGAAAAAAAGATTTGTAGCACTGCATGAAAAAGACAACACATGAACATTTAAATAAACTCCTTACCTTGTTTGAACACCAAGAGGTACTTTATTTAGAAATGAAAAATAAATTGCCTCAAATGAAGTGCTTTGAAAAAAACAAATCCAAAATATGCTACAGCCCACCAAAAGCTTATGAACTGAAGACATTTAGACTGAATAGCTGTGCAGAGCAGTTCCAGTGCTGTCAAGTAGAGGGAGTCCCAGTGCAGTCATAACAGGCAGTCCTCTGGGTGGAAGCTGAGGACTAACTACTCCAGTAGAAGGCACACATTTCTGGGTACAATTGGCACAATTGTGTCTACTAAAATTATTCATTTAAAAAACTTTTTTCTCCAAGTTGACAGAATTAAAATAAATGTTTTTTAAATTGTATTGCTGTTACACATTGTTATTAAAGAATAGGATATGTAAGTGAGGCCTTGGTGTGACTAGTTAACATTTGCTAAATGAATACCTATTGGAAGACCCCTTAAATAATTAAATAAGCTTACAATACCAACATATAAAGTGACAACAGTGGGAAAAGTATTTTCATTGTGAAAAATAATGACTAACAGTAAATATTTTTCTGAATACATTGATGCATATTATACAATTGGCTTTGTAAAAAAAAGTATTCTATATTTTGATAATCTACAGTTGGACTCAATATATAGCTATACAATACCTTTTATGTAATCTGTAACATGGCAAAAATAAGAATATACAAAAATTTATTTTGAATAAGCTCTCCCAAAAATGAAATATTTCTTCAGGTCAATTAGAAAGGACAAAACCATGTTAGTTCTACAGGTACGTCAGACAGGACATTACTGACCTGATTACAGATGATGTCTTGCTTTACTCAGAACACTTATTTGATACCCCTGCACTTGTAGAGTTTGGCAACAATTTGTGAAACCTCTGCAACTTCAACAAAAGCACAAATATACAAGAGACACAAAGAACTTGGCATTCAGACCTAAAGCCTCATATCAGTTGAAAACACTTAAAACAAATGAACCACTCTTGCAATTAGTACAAAATGAATCACTCTTGTAATTAGTACTTTGAATGGAGTACTGAATATTAAATCTGCTCTCTAATGCCACATTCACATGTTCCTTGGAATAGTACACAACAATCTCACTGGGAAGCTCAGTGTACAATCATGTTATTGTTAACGTCCCACACCTATTCATCTTCAAACCTGAAAATAATCTTTTTTGAATGTTGTAACCCTGGAGTAAAGAATTTAGGATTTTCTCATTCCCGAGTTGTCAATTCCAATAGGGTATGAACAAAGCATATCATCTCAGAGAACTGAACCCCAACTCTAGTCAACTAATTGAAGACCGTGTCATATTGGAGACAGTACATGCAAAGTACATTTATTATGTAATAGGGAAAAGGGTTTAAGGATGAACTCTGGCTATTCATATTTTATGGCTAAGATAAGGTGGAGATTCAAGGAAAATAAATGCATGTATACAACAACTCCATCCCCACATCCATCTCATTCTGCTGCAAGTTCAAAGACATTCATAAATCAAGGAAGCAGCACAAATAAAAAAAATATCACTCCTCTCACCCCATACCAATACTTACAACTGTTAGGTAGTAACACATTTGGACAGACCTGTAGAAGCCTCAAAGCAACAAGTGCTTTGTTTAAAACAAAAAAAACATGAGTGATTCTTTCATACTCATAGAAGAAGGCAAGATGACCACCATAAGATTCTTATGGATGGAGATTGACCCAGAGCCAACCCAACAGAGTCCCATAGACCCAGGTTCGGACATAGAGTTTTCTGCCAGACTCTGTCAACAGCATTGGCAGTGTTAACCCGCCCAAAAATAGCAGAGATGGCATCGTCTTCGTTATACTCAGATGGGATCTTTGACAGTCTCCAGGGAATTTGCCTTTTTTGTCCGGCTCTTCCGACTCATAGAAAGAAGTCAACATCCTGTGGGGAAAGAGAAGTTATCTTCAGAAAAAGCTCATCAGCCATTCATGTCAACTGTTAGTCAGTGTTACTGTTGTAGATTTCTGATGACTACTGGTTTTCCAGTTCTGGTTGAATGATTCCCAGAATCAAGTGAGAAAAAACAGGAAATCTGTTTTGCACCAAACCTGGATATGGTCAATTCAATTGATTTCAGTTTGGGAAGCACACAATAATTCTAATTCTCTTTACTGCAGCCATGTCCAGTGTACCCTTATCTTGTGCAGCGAGGGTACTCAACACTTTACTGAAAGAGCAATCACACCAAGGCATCCTTCAACTTAACACTGCAGTTCAACATTTCAGTAGTCAGGATGCTTTTCCTTACAAACTGAACCTGGGCCAGCATGTGTAATGTGTAAACAGTACACATGAGTCACAGTGGTGTAATGACAGTGTTATAGAGAGGATACTTACTGGTCCTTGATCTCAAATCGCTCGTGCAGCCACCTGCGGAAAAACACAGATTCCGGTGGAATTTCCTTTATATCCACACGTTCGAAGTGGATGTGAACTCTGGGACATTCCTTACACAGGAATTCTGTCAAACAGAAAAAACATGAATGAGACACAAAACAACATCAGGAAGAACATAGCAGCCAGCCAAATGCCACATACGCAGAGCCAGTTGCCCAATCAAAACTGTTGAACAGACTGTAAATCCAGCAGTTCATACATTAGGCTTACATATCTTAACAATGTGATTTCCATTCTCTTCACCTCTGTCATCTTTCCCACTGAAGGAATTTAGCAACTACAACTTCCCAGTTGTTTTCCCCAACATTTCCAGAAAACAGTACCTTCCTAGAAGAATTTGAATTAAGAGCTTAGACTAAAATTTCCTGCTTCGTTTCCAAACTGGCCTTTCAGATTAGCCAATAGGTCTATTCTTAGGCATCCATCACATACAGGATCTCTGTATAACCTGTATATGTGAGCATTTGGTAGCCTGATATGTGTTTGAAATTTGAAGAGCAGCAGGTCCCAGACCCAGGTCCAAATCAGCTGGTGAGGCAACAGTACCCGTGATGTGGTACTTTTTTGCAAATTGTGAACGGCTAACACACTATCGCCATGAGGCATGTTCTTCTCAGAAATCAAGCCATCAAGTCATGTTTATTTTCAGGCCTTGTGAAAGCAAAACATTTTGTAGCATTCTCACAAGTGCTTCAGGGAACCAAAGTGAATGTGTGAAAACACCCTCAATCATAGCACTTATTTGGCATTTTCATGACCCATGATTATGCTACACTAGGGAGAACAGTTTATATGGTTCAATGTTATCATGAAGAAACAGCTGGATTGTATCACAGTTGCCTCCTGAGACAACAAAAAGCCCTAAGACCCCATATCATTTCACTTGAGCCATCACAGAGGGGGAGCAATAAGGCCAGCAGTCAGCCTTTCTGGTGACCCATTGTAAAACCTCCATTACACAGTTGATTTACCACCAACTCCTGGCTTTTAAAGAAGGTCAAGATGACACAGTGATTCTAAAGTGTATAGCTATTATCTCAATGATAGAAAAACATTGAATGCCAGCACTGATTTTAGGTTCAATTTCTCAAGAATTATTTGAGTAGAACTAAGGCTTGGATGAAAAATCAAGTAATTCTGTTCACAAGACATGAAGTCATCTGATAAATATTAGCACTCCTAATAGCAGAACATTTTAAAACCACTACATCAAACATCAGCAACTTGTTCAAATGCACTGATGGAATTATCATAACAAGAGGGGTATTATCCTGGCAGCGCTTCTAATCCTGCCACTTGAATGTTGAGACAAAAAGCCATGACAAGAGAAAATGTTAATTGCATGTTAGCCCAGTTCTTAAGCCTCACATCAGGGTCCCCCAGCTGTTTCATGCATTTTATTTATTCCAGAGCTACCACACCTGATTCAACTTGTCTACTAATGATCAAAACCTCGATTTAGTGTATCAGGCAATCCAGATAAGAGTTACAACTGAACTGTGAAATGTCTGTGGGATCCTGAAACAGCTGTTTGAGAAGCACTGCGCCAGCCAATGCCAATTAATTCAGACCGCATTCTTTACGTAACAAATTTTTGAGGGCATATTGAATGTGTTGGATATGCTTTTAGAGAATATGCATGGTTCATTTTCATAGTGACCGAAACATTACTAGTAAAGAGATAGATATAAGAATTTGACAAAACTGACCAACATCTCTCACCTGTGACCATCGCATTCTTGGACTATTGGAGGGTGGAGTTACAACTGAATGTAGGTAGAGACTCTCAGCTTTCACTAGAGGGTATTTGTGTCCTATTTCAGGGAGCCAAAAGTACTGCGAGAGTTGGTTTGACATCTGTTTCTGGTAAGTTAGTTGTGTTATTACAGCTGATGAAACTTAATTTCTCACCAGATTGAGGCAGAACTTCTGGGATCCAAGATATTTATTTTATTTCTATTGCCAGCTCTGCAAAACAACTGTATTGGGCTATAGCTAGCCCCATCTGGGCACCTTCACTGCTGATACCATTGGTAACAGCCAGATGGAGACCAGTGCTGTCAATTCCATGCAGCCACAGTGCCACGGTTACTTTGCCCCAATCAAATAAGAAAGCCTGACTGCAAGCATCCGGCAAACTGGAAGAGCTTTTTAGCTAGTAACTTTTTTCAACCTTTTATGAGGTAGGATACAGGCTCACATGTGGACTGACGATTACCTGACCACACATCCATCATTACTAAAACTGTATTTCCTTGAGCTTTCAACATCCTTTACCTTGGTTAACGGTGTGAAGCTGTTTGTCCTTAACCAGTGGTTCCCAACTCTGGTCCTTCAATACCCCCAACAGTGCACATTTTTAAAGAGGCCCCTGCCAAGCACAGCTGATTCAAAATGTCAAGTAATTACCAGGGCCTCGTTTAGTTGAATTTCATGTGCTTGTGTAGCGCTAAAACAAAAATGTTATATTAAAAAATATTAAAAATATAAATAGTTAATAATGTTGTGGTGTAAGCCAGCCATGTCAGCAGCAACTTTTTGTTCCTGATAAAAATGAAATGTAGCAACCAGAAGCGTTACCTTACCTTAACAATACTGGGTACAGAGCCAAAGACCTTCTCTTCCAAGAGAACCATGATCATGTACCTTGAATGTTTCGTTTCATATGTGAACCCTTAAAAATGACACTGGCTAGAGCAGCACCCACGATGGATGGGCAAGATGCAAGACTTTTCTGTCCTACAGTTGCACACAGTCTGTGCAAGACTTTGTTTCATGCTGTTGAAGCATTGTAGCTACAGGACCGAAAGAGGGAAGTCTGTGCATTGTGGTTCAACACCCTTAGGAGCTGGGAATAAAAAATACAGTACTGTATAGTATTAACCCCCCACAACTTTCTATTGATACAAATAATTTATAAAGAGAGCCCTAAAGTTACCGCCCTATAGCTGCCATCTTTGGGTAGATTTTGGCATTAGTGTGTAAAATGATTATTTTCCCAGAAACACTGGGAGTGATTACACAGTGTTCTGTATGGGGTTTAACTAGTTTCATTGGGACATTAAAATACTACGAAGTCAAAATTGGGGTGTATGCAAGATAGCATCAATGTTTTCCAAGTATTTATGTCATTTAGTTCAATAGCGGTACCATTTGAATCACACAAAACACTGGCAGCTACAACATGCACACTCAACAGTAATCTACGGAAGTGGAGGGTTTCTGTGGTATTTATTTATCTGTGTGATTTTGTCTTTATGATTTTGATTATCTTTGTGATTCATGCTACTTTGAGTTGAAAAGTGTAACTATTAGTGAAGACCTAGAATTACTACAGTAGTCAGGTTCATGCTAGCAAATGGCAACTGAAGAGAAAATCCTGCCGACCCTGTTGTGCAGTGGTCTCCATTGTCAAGAAACCTTTTAGGGCAGATAAAAATGTCTAATCTGTGATATTTTGGCTTAGACATAGGTCACACAATTTTGGGGGGCATTTACCTGCAATATACCACATTACTTTTAACTAGAAATAATGTTTTTAGGGAACATTACAGAGCATTCTCATTTTTTAAAAACATTATTTTCTTAAATGACTTTATTCCCTTTTGTTATTTTCTAAAAGTTTGCTGTGTCACTGCACTGTGTAAGGTTTCTAAGCAGCCCAAGAGCCCCCTTCAGATGTTTTCAATGAACACTGTTCCTCTGCAAAAATACAAGGTTTAAATGAAAGCAGACGATGAAGGGTTTCAATTGACCCACTGTGCTGTTTACTTTCTAGGTCTATCTAGGTCATTTAGCGTAGTCCACCTTTAAATATGTACAGTCAAAATGTATATTAATAAGTGTTAATATGGGTGATTGGTGTGACAATATATAATTTCAAAGTAATCTGGTGACTAGGTCAACAGTTCACAAAACAAACTAAAAACTTCCGGGTTTCAGTTCAGACTACATTCAATAACTTCCTCGCTCTTATGCAAGTCATCTCTGTAATATGTGAAATACCGGGAAATTACTGGGAGGTGAACTTAGACAAACAAATGTTTCTATTCTTCCCATGATGTTTACTACCGGCACGTCACTGTTTATTCCTGAAGGCAACAGGATGTTTTCACACCAAGGCTTCAGGAACACAGAGGAATCATAACACTGCAAAATAATATCCACTGTTTACAGGAAGCCAAGACCTTTTCTGTTTTAATTACAGGACAATGTAACAAGCTTTACGCCAATAACAAACTGATAATAAAATGACAGAGTAGCTCTGGTTGTGCACGCAAATTCTGAAAGGTGTTTACACGCATTCAACCCCCCCCCAATTGATACCTGACAGAATAATCTGGAACATGGTCATACCTGGCATGGTCGGGGCAGGCTGTCTTCTACTGCTTTTTCCCAGTAGTCCCTCATACACAACAGTGACATCATACACTGCATCCAGGTGGTCCCTCATTGTCTCTATGGCAACATGTGAGGCTTTCATTCTTGGGGTCAGGACGTGGTTTAGGACGGCCAGCCCTAGGGAAACATACAGGAGAGCATTGGTTAAATCTGTTAAGCCGGGCACCATGTTTTGGGGAACGGGGAAGTGAACCCATTTTTATGTGGCCCTACTGCCAGTATTTCGGTTCATGTCGTTGATCTGCAACCCAAAAAACGTTTAACATATTGTTCAGTTTGAGAAAAGATTGGTCATCACAACTTGCCGCTTGCTGTTGACCCAAGCGCAATAGGAAAAGGTCTCTAAGCATGTTTTTAAAATCAACCAAACAGTCCAAGGCAAGTTACACTGCATAAGAACCTAAACAGATTCAGGCCAGGGTTCCATGAATCCATCTTTATTATAAACAGCATAATTTACACTTGGATTTATGACAGTTTCTGGCATGCATCTTTACGCCATCCAGTTGTTGCAATTACTAAACCATAAAGATTGTCAGCTGACTAAACGTAGTACATTTGTGTAAACTGTGAGTAATACAACTGCGCTACAAACAAAAATATCCTCATTTGTTACAACAAAATGTAATATGCTGCAGCTTTCAAGACACTGAATTTGCACTACTAAAGTAGGTTCTACAACACTAAATTGCTTATCAAGCAGCAGCGACATACTTTTGTAATCACAAGTTAATCTTCTGCCCAATTTCTAAGCCACGGTCTGTGGGATATTTTATTAAAGCTGCTCACTGGTCTGAGCTGCCAAGCTCTTGGCGTTGTACCAGCAATCCACTGATGATGGGGAAAAAAACATGCAAAACAGTCAGGCAGGCTTTTCAGCTTGCAAATTCAGTCTGTAATACAGAGAACTGACAATAGGGTTGTCGGATTTTAAAGAATAACTTTACCAAAAATAAGGTATTCTAGGATCAAAATGTACTATGTAGTGTATATTGGATGATTCTGGTTATAAATTCAAGTCTCATTCAAAACTGAGTTTTGCTAAATGATCCGTGTCATGAATAAAGGAGTTATATCACAGATTTCGCCAGGACTTGTCCACAGTTGGCAGCACTCAAACAGTGATGTAAGCCAAAGCTGATCATAATTGCCTCCTCCCTCACATCGTCCATTTCTCAAATCCCATTTGAGAAGGTGAAGCAACATCAATTTAAAAAGGGCAATTGTCCTTCAAGGATCAACCTTGAAACAAATAACTAGGTAAAATCAGTGAGTAAATTTGACTTTTAATGGAGATGGCAAACTGTACAGTCTGTGTTGAGTCTCAGTAAATATGCCAAGCACATAAATACTACATACAATGGAGAATGAGTGAACGATGGGCGGTGTACAACCTGAAGCACCTGTTGCAATGCAATGCATTCCTCTGACATAAGTCATTAAGAATACAATGACTTGAAATCAAGGGCAGGCAACTCCAGTTCTCTGGGGCCAGGTTGTTGTAACTCCAGAACCAACCTTGTCACAAACACACCTGATTAAACTAATGGCAGTTTAAATCGAAAACCATGGCTGTTTTTCAAATTGAATCCTTACGTTCTTTGAAGGTGACGTTCCAATTTGATTTGAGGCAGCAATGTCACCATCCAGGCCCAGAAGAATGGGATTGGGCATTGTTACTCAAAATCTGTCATAATAAATTTGAAAGCTTGAAAGAGCACCTTCTTTAGTAGCAAAAGCTTGACTATCACGGATCATCTCCTTCAGTTCAGGGTTGTATCGTGTTCCTTCTGGGAAGATGACAAGGTACATCTAGAAAACAAAAAGGTGTTGAATGAGGACAAGCACCACAGAAGTTCTTACTGCACAGCACAGATGCCACAGTTGTTGTCAAAGTCAAAACTGAATAGAAATTAGTCTGGTTTGTTAAGATTGCTTTGCCTGACGTACCAGTTGGTTTCGCACAACTGCTATCCATACACTTCCTCAATTGTAAGGTGGTTATATTCAGGCTTAACAGGAACCTCTTAGTTTAACATGTACACCAAAATATTCTTACTATAAAAATGTCCATCTGTCTGAAGTTAAAACTGTTTCATGCCATTCAAAGACAATGACTGATTTGACACCCGCCCATCACAAAAGTAGATTGTTTTAGATAAACCAGGCATACTTTTAATGTCCACATACTTCATAACATCCTTTTAGGGAACCAGGCTACTTACTTGATAAGTAGCCCTTCTCTAATTTCTAAAATAACTGGCAGTCTGTCTGGGCTGCCCCACCTTGTTACAACAATCATCCTGTAGACTCTCAACCCTAATCTAGTACACTAACTGGACAAAAACAGGTTAGTCAGAACTGGCATTGGAAAGAAAGCTACCAGGACAGTAGATCTGTAATAATAGGGTTGAACAGCCCTAAGCCTTTTTGTTTTTTCCATCAACAAATGGGACACAACATGCTCTTTGCTGAATTCATGTTTCGGCCAATGTATTAAACCACCGAAAATGGGAATACAATTGGAATTAACTTTCAAGTTGCATCAGAGCTATTTTGTAAGGCCCTTTTTATACCAGCAATTTTCACAAAGCGATTATACAGCCTAAAACCTCAAAGAGCATGCAATCAGATGTTGAAGCAAAGGGATTAGGTTTAAAAACACCAAAATGGTGAAAGGGACACATTTATTAGGAAAATACAGGATGACACTCGGTTAGAGGTACAGTGGGGAGAACAAGTATTTGATACACTGCTGATTTTGCAGATTTTCCTACTTACAAAGCATGTAGAGGTCTGTATTTTTATCATAGGTACACTTCAACTATGAGAGACAATCTAAAACAAAAATCCAGAAAATCATATTGTATGAATTATAAAAAATTTATTAGCATCTTATTGCATGACATAAGTATTTGATACATCAGAAAAGCAGAACTTGATATTTGGTACAGAAACCTTTGTTTGAAATTACAGAGATGTAGTTCTTGACCAGGTTTGCACACACTGCAGCAGGGATTTTGGCCCACTCCTCCATACAGACCTTCTCCGGATCCTGCAGGTTTCGGGGCTGTCGCTGGGCAATATGGACTTTCAGCTCCCTCCAAAGATCTTCTATTGGGTTCAGGTCTGGAGACTGGCTAGGCCACTCCAGGACCTTGACATGCTTCTTACGGAGCCACTCCTTAGTTGCCCTAGCTGTGTGTTTCGGGTCGTTGTCATGCTGGAAGACCCAGCCACGACCCATCTTCAATGCTCTTACTGAGGGAAGGAGGTTGTTGGCCAAGATCTTGTGATGCATGACCCCATCCATCCTCCCCTCAATACGTTGCATTCGTCCAGTCCCCTTTGCAGAAAAGCATCCCCAAAGAATGATGTTTCCACCTCCATGCTTCACGGTTGGGATTGTGTTCCTGGGGTTTTACTCATCCTTCTTCCAAACACAGCAAGTGGAGTTTAGACCAAAAAGCTCTATTTTTGTCTCATCAGACCACATGACCTTCTCCCATTCCTCCTCTGGATCATCCAGATGGTCATTGGCAAACTTCAGACAGGCCTGGACATGTGCTGGCTTGAGTGCCTTGAGTGTGCTGCAGAATTTTTATCTATGACGGCGTAGTGTGTTACTAATGGTTTTCTTTGCGACTGTGGTCCCAGCTCTCTTCAGGTCATTGACCAGGTCCTGCAGTGTAGTTCTGGGCTGATCTCTCACCTTCCTCATGATCATTGATGGCCTACGAGGTAAGAGCTTGCGTGGAGCCCCAGATCGAGGGCGATTGACCGCCATCTTGAACTTCTTGAATTTTCTAATAATTGCGCCAACACTTGTTTCCTTCTCACCAAGTTGCTTGCCTATTGTCCTGTAGATCCAACATCTATTTAAGAGCAAATTGTCTAGGGTGATGCAGTAGGTGGTTCTCAAACCTCTCCAGTGGACACCCAGTCATTATGTGTTTTGAATACATTCCAGATCTAGCACACCTGAAACAACTGGTCAACCTATTGACAAGCCCTTGACCACCAGTTCAAATAATTTATTTAAAGGCAATAACAAAATTATGAAACGGCTGGGGATCTCCAGGAGGGGTCTGAGAACCAATGGACTAAGGCACAGTATATTCAACTACAAAAATTTATTTTACAAATTGTTGGGATAATTGATATGTACAGAAATTGTTTTTTCTATTTTCTACACTAAATCATATTCAAAATAAACACTCATCTTTTCCAGTGATTAATGGATGTTTAACTTGGTATTAAATGTTAAAAGTGCCAACTTTCTGCACATTTAAATTGTTTTAGCATTCAGGACCAAAATTTCCATTTCAGGCCACCTCTTTAATGGTCAAAGTTGTGTTTTAAGTCAAAGTGGAGGCTGTCAAAGAGGGAATTAAAAACGAATAAAAAAATGTCCTTACTCATACTGTGGATCTTAATGTCCTGGGAAAAGGTTATTTGGCAACAGAAGCCTTATCTGATAGACAGGATCCAGCTAAGCATTTTGGAGAGCACTTGAAAGTTGTCAAAATGGCCATTGCAATTATTTATTTTATTTTGTAACTTTTAAAATAACAATACATTTGACTCGAAATGACAAATTGGGTGGTTCCTGAATGGCACAATAGTATAAATCAATGCTTTGCATCATGGCCAAGAGATCCAACCCTGGTGGCAAGATACCGATACAGCCCAGGGGACCCACAGAGGGCAGTGCAAATTGTACCAGCACTGTCCAGGACTGGTGGAGTTTGGGGTCAGACAAGGGTTGCCTTTGAGATTTATAAGTATTTCCATGGTAGTTTTTGAGCATTCACATGGTATTCATTTACTGACAGCATCAAGACTGTCGTCACCAGGTTCCTTTCTATGTTCCGACCGTCCTGATGAGTTTTTCCAAGTTACTGCTTGCTCTTTGAGGTTCTGGATTGTGTATCTGTAGATGCAAATCTGCCATTTTCAACACATTCAAGTACAACCGAGCTATGACTTTGTTTTCGTTGGCAGCCATGTCAAATGTTATTGGAGCTTATTTAAAACAATAATTTATGAGGACATTACAGGTTTTTGTAAGTCCAGGTAAATACTTACTGGGACTCCCAACATTGTCTGTGAAGAGAGCTTCTTTTTCATTGCTTTCTCATCAAACTTGGCACTTCGTCTCACATAAACACCACCATGCTAGAAAATAACATTTAATTCAAAAGTTATACCAAATAGACATATTATTCATATTTTAAAGTGCTAAACTATTTCAGATAGGCATACATTAGTATTAATAGTATATTACCTGAGAGAAATACCATCCATATAACGGGAGCCACTTCAACCCATCTTTCAGGACGTATCTCACATGGCCAAGGGCTTTCTGCCTCACAGCTAACATATCGGCAATAATCCAGTCCACTGGAAGTGACAACATTTGCTTTTACTGACACACATTTTTGTCTCAGAAAAAACAGAACAATTATTAAGAAAAACATACTGTTGAATATAAAAAGCTCACCTGTGCATTGATGGTTGGAAAGGTATACCACATTTTCTTTATTCTTTGGTATGTCTCCATAAATAACAATCTAAAAGAAGAAGAAGCGCAGTTAAAGGCCTAGAAGACAAAATGGAAGACATCTGGTTGGGGACCAAACAGATTTTATTTGTAACAACATTCCTATCGGACTTTGTTGAAAATCCACTTTGTGCTGGGAAAGAATATGAAAAGAAACCAAGCCTCGGTGAGTACAGTTATAAGCCTGCTTACAACATTGCACAATCAACCAAAAGTTCATGCCATCACCTAAGCATTTGGAGAAGGCATACATTGGCCATCAACCACAACAGAGCTTGCAGGTGACTAACAAGGAGCTGCGATGAGACCTCAAACCCGGACGGCAATTTGCAAAAACATGGAGGTCACCCACTGTAATGTCCCCGTTTTCTTCTGTCTGACGTCAATAGTAAGAACATGAGTCTGGCAAGCCTAAAAAATTCTACAATGTGATTCTCTGGATTTTTTTTCTCATTTTGTCTCTCATAGTTGAAGTGTACCTATGATGAAAATTACAGGCCTCTCATCTTTTTCAGTGGGAGAACTTGCACACTTGGTGGCTGACTAAATACTTTTTTGCCCCACTGTAGCATCCCGCATCTGAAGGCGGGCAGCGATGTCCCCGGTTGATCCCTGGATTGGACACCAGATTGTGTTGGAAGGTGCATTTGTGGGCCAATAGCAGCAGTCCTCCCTCCGGTTTAAAGCACAAATTCCCAATATCTCAGGGCAAAAAAGGACAACGACCGGCGATCTTTCAGATGGGATGGTAAAATGGGTGTGCAGGTGACTAAGGATTTAAGCCACTTATCATAACGATGTTAACTCCAGCACTCTACAAATCTATCTGGAGCCAGAAGGATTCAAATGAACACTTTTGAACAATAAAACATGAGGTTAACTAATACCTGGCCATAACCCCCCCAGGGGAATGAAGAATCTTGTGTACGCAATGTGTAGCAGAAAGGTGTTTAATGATCTGGCAGTGCCTACATTCGGCTCTCATATCTTGGCAACCTAAATCCATAGCTTTTAGTTGGCTTATTCATTGCGTATCGCATCTATTGTATTAAGAGGATGTTTGACATAACTAAAATACCTCTACTTTCTGATGAAACACAGTAAAACATTTCAAATTATTTCTAAAAATGCAGATGCAAAGTGCATGTAACTGGTGGCTAAAATAATCACTCTTTCAGACAGAAAACACCTTTCCAAAGCACAACTGTGGCAACCTGTGTGAAATTAGCCACTCCCAATTAGACAAACAGGAATTGTCTGGGGATGATAAAAAGCACGTTATGGAGTAAAGGAATGAGTTGCAATTAAGCCTAAGATAAGAAGTTAAAAAAAAAATTCAGCAAAGATTATGTACTATTGTGATAACACTTTGCTTTGTTCATATGGGTTCCCACAGTAAAACTTTGAGGTAGAGGAAAAATGTGTTAAGCCTTAATCACACTCCCAATGCCATCCTCAAACGACCATACACATCACCTGGATAAGCGCACAACATAACTTCATAGTTTGCTTGTTAGAACCACTTCCTACGAGGTTCAATAAATCAAACACATGCACAACACGGAACACTCTGCAACTGCCTCTACAATACATAGTCCTGTTTCAAATATCAGTATATGAAACAGAGACTCTGTCCACCCCTTCAGAGTACGCAATCAATGATGTATGTTGCTCTAGATAAGAGCATCAGCTAAATTACAAATACATTTAAACAAATATAACCAGTCCTACTACGCTAAACATAGCTGACATTTCTCTATGTTACACAGACTCTGACTGAACTTTAAAGTAGCCCAAATTGTGCCAATAAAACTCAATTTAAAAAGTTACCAGTCTGGTATTGCCATACGTCCAAAACCACAGCCTGGTGAGGACTCTTAGAGGTCACGAGAATTTGGTATCAAAAGAAACCTACGCCCAGTGAATAAATTATTGCAGGAAGTTACATTTCAACAACTCTCCCCTATTTTACATTAGTTAGAATTGCACCGCTGTAGCTGAAACACCAGAATTTGACAGCGGGGAAACTGGTTTTGAATGGCCTGTCTGCATGCCTCTGCATGACAATTAAAATAGAACATGAAATTTCTATGCAGACTTCCTGTCTATGTTTGATACGCTGCTTGCATAGCTTGCCTAAAGTTGCAACAGGCACAATTCTCTGTACAAGACAACTTGCCGGACACAGTGAGGAGCAGCTACCAAAAAAACATCTACATAGAGAATTCTGCTCACGCACAAATCTCTAAGGAAAGGTGCATGTCAGGATTGAATTAGTATGTCATTGAATACAATATGAATGGAAGCTGTACTTTCAAATGTGTCAATAGGCGTGTTAAAAACAACTTTCTTTTTCAACACCGAATTTACAGGAGGATGCAAGTTACTTTTTTATTAACTGGCATCCTCCTGTAAATTCGGTGTTGAAA